>JAEQML010072923.1:0-15230 GCA_016904865.1 Pissodes strobi
CGCTATGAAACGTTTTATATGATAGCATAATGGAGATAGAGACCCCCCGAGGAATCTGGCTGATATGCTATGCCGACGACCTAGCGGTGCTCATCGAGGCTGAAAGCGATTCCGACATTATGGAACATGGGAACATAACACTTAGAAAAATAAAAGATTGGATGGAAGATAAGAAGTTGATAATTGCCACGGAATAGACTAATGCCATTATTTCGAATTTCAAATGGAAGGTGCAACACATCATGTTTAGACTAGATGGACAAGAGGTAGTGCCAAATAAAACGGCAACCTACTTCGGTATGACACTGGATCGTGGACTGACGATGGCCCGCCATGTGGAGAAATCCTGCGATAATGCGAGAAAAGTTATGAAAGCTCTCTGTGCGCTACTACCGAATTTAGGAGGGCCACAAGCCGCAAGAAGGAAAGTCCTGGCAATGGCCATGCAATCTGCAGTATTGTATGGAGCCCCGGTGTGAATTCCGGCTATGACAATAAAACACTGTAGGGAACTGGTAAAATCAACTGAAATGATAGAGGCACTTAGGATCTGCAGCGCTTACCGCACCGTGTCGACGGATGCAGCTCTGGTTATTGCCGGACTGGTCCCACTAGAGCTGCTCGCGGAAGAAAGGATACAACTATACAACACAAGAGGAGGAGAAGACCCGACTTGGAGAGAACGTAAAAAAGCAGAAAGGGACCGCATAATTTGCAGCTGGCAAAGAAATTGAGATTCCTCGTCCTCCGGCAGATGGACACATAGGTTGATCGGTGACATAGCCCGTTGGCTTGAGAGAAAATAGGGACATACAGGATATCACCTGACTCAGATCCTGACGAGCCATGGAAGCTTTGGTGCCTACTTACATATGATTAAAAAGAGGGTAAGTCGATTGTGCTGCTACTGCGACGCGGAAACTGACGACGCGGAACATACGTTCTTTTTCTGCCCAAGATGGGAGAGAAGGTGATTTGAGATAAGTCAGGAAATCGGAGAAGCAATCACCCCGAAAAATGTTATAAATATAATGATTGAAAGCAGGGAAAACTGGACACGCATAGAGGGGTACATTAAGCACATAGTGACCACAAAGGAAAATGATGAGAAAGCGCAATGAGAAGGAAAAATGGTTAATCTATCGGCGTACATAAACTGCGCCCAGACGGCCCTCCATCGGATGAAATGCGGTTTCTCTGCGGTGCCAGAGGGGGAGGCACACACACTTGGCGTAACGAGGGGGAAATTTCTTAGTCGGTAGGCGGATCTCTGAAGAGACCGAATCCGACACTGGCCGGCTGCCTGAACAACGAGCCGGTGCGTCTTTCTGGAAGATTTTTTACCCCCCAGATAAAAAAAAAGATTTGGTTAGTTTGGGTTAGTTTTGTATGGTTGCGCCCTCGGAGCGAGCGAAGCGAGCGGAGTGGCACCCATGAAGTGAAATATTAAAACTACAATAGCGGGCTGCTGTCAAATGCGCAGGTCCGATGACCGAGGATTTGCGGTAGGTAGACGCGAGTGGCCGCATCGGGCTTAACAGGCAGAATCCACCCGGGTTTCGAAGAGGAAGACGCCAGGCGGCCAGACCAGACCCGCCACTACCGCCAACGTAAGCCGCCCAGCTGACACTGGACCCACGCCGCATTCTGCCAAGCGCCGCCGCTATAACGATCGCCAGAGACCGCCATCGCCGTCGCCGCCGCCAGTCTTGTCCGCCTTCGCTGCTACCATATAGGTATTAATGTAGGTAACTCTCTCTCTTCCACTCACACTACTACAACCGTTTCATAAGGGCATCATGATAATACTTTGGCTACTCTTTAGTCAATACATTAGGACAGCATCGGCTTCATTTCATTTCATTAGGGCATTCAATAAAAACCATGATTTATATTTCAAGTGGGCAATAGAGATGCTGTATTAGGTTTGATTTTAAAATTGTTTGTTTTCTTTCTAATTCCATTCCTACTAATATTAAGCAAATTTCTAAATGCAGCCGGCAACCAGCACTGATTTGCGCAAAAGGCCCCTGGTTTGTCGTTTCTCCACTGTATAAAAGCTGCCCGGTGCACTGTGGGCTCTTTACCACGTTAATCCATAGCGGTGGCGTTCGAGAACCAACCATTGGAAGGCATAACTAATGGTTAAAATTAACCGTCCAATAGCAATGCATGAAGATGAAAAGCGAAGCGCCTCACACTGCTCTAAAATATTTTGTATTTCACATGTGATACCTAGAAATTGTTTTATTTACATTTTAATTTACTTTGTTGCGCGACTTGGTATGGACCCCTAATTCAGATTTTGGGTTAAAATTGTCGCCTCATGAGGCGACAATTTATATCATTCCCGTTGCCTACATTATCCAACCCTCTAAGTGAAACAACTAAATAAACCTTGCCTAACAAGAGGGTGTGGACCGTTTGTTACAAATTTAAACGACCATATTAATTACATAAAAATTCAGAACAGCGTCCCACTACAGCGTCCCAGGATTTTATTTTTCCCAATGAAATGGCCGGACGCGGAATACATTAGATACATATAAAGGTCTATTTTATTAATTTTCCTTACCTTGCAAGAAAAATCTCTGCACGGAAGTGAGTTGTTTATTTGGTTATTGCATATAATGTTAACTCATTTTTAACTAGTACAAAAGTAAAACAATAAGAAGCAAATCATGGAAAAGACAAAAGTCTGTCAGATAAATTCAGTGTAGCTAAATAACACAATTATCAACTACATGAACTGGACTAACTTAACATCCAGCTTAACTAATTATTAATTTCCCATTGCTTGTAAGGTGTTAGTTTAAAATCTATCCTTTTCAGACCGAAGAGTATAATACTTAGATCAAACCTTTGTATTATACATATATTGATATATCAACTCACTAGCAAGGAAAGTATAGTTTAACTAAAATTTTGTCAGTCTAAATTAACTCATATTATTGAATATGATTTAGCCGCTAATGCGTAATTACCTTTGATATGAACTTCTGGTTCCTCTACTTAATTGTTTAGTTAGGAATACGGTTTTACATACGATCGCTGATTTGTATGATTTTTAGTTCTGGCACAATGATAGAATTTGTAGCCTTTGCCGATTTATTTTCGGCAGCGATCCTTTAGAATTATTCTTGATCAAAGTCAATAACGTTATTTTCATCATTTCTTTCCCTCTTGTTCAAGATTACAATGAGTTATTTACCGAATGTTATGAGGGGCGGCCATCGTGATAACGAATAATTTATTGCCCGTAGAATAATATGCATCAAGTCCTTTGATGGATGAACCACATCTGTTAATGGCAAGAACGGAATTGTACTAATTTCCTATGGGTACGAACGTGTTTAGTACGTGCCGTAAAAGTAGTTAAAAGCTATATGGGTTTGCAGCTTTATATACATGGAAATAAAATATTGCTAAATTAAGCATTTTCTAATCTGAGGAGCTATGCGTTTTAATAAAAAATGGTTAGTTGTATCAGCGAATATTAACTACGATAAGAAGATTCACTCTCCGCGGCGGCACGTCAACGGTATGTCTCCTTCCCCGCGCGAAAACTAGCATGATACTGGCATGTGACCTTTGGACCCGGCGCACACTGGTCGAAATTCTAGGAAAGCTGGCCATAATAAGCTTTACCAGAAATAAGACATAAAAGTTATTAAGTATTACACGTTTAATATATCGTGTTTTAGACAAATAATTGTTGAATTTTTTGCTCATGATCTATATTTATATATAGGGGTATCAATTATCACTAACGATAAAAATCATGTATAAAAATCATTTGTATGTTCTTAAATCGTTTTAAAAAATGATTTTGAAAATTAAAGGCTCCTTCGTTGTAAAAAAAGAGTTTTAAATTTTTAATTCGATGATCCAAATTTTGTTTTTGCAACAGTTAATTCAGGAGTCTCACGAGGAAAATGAATGTTAAGCGGACGACAGAAACGCGTTGATGAGGGCCTGCAATTTTGCCATACATGTATTTCACAGTTATCGCTATTTTTAAAAATTAATCTAATAGGGACGAAACTAGTAAAAAATATAGAAGCATCAGTGCAGCTGTTGTTCAAAAACACTTGCTTATATTCTGACTATCCCAAGGTAATATCAAAGCCATATTTACAAATTAAAACTAAATTATAAATTTTTATCTGCTGATTCAGCCAAAGTATTTATTACCTCTTTTTATAATAACATCAGTCTTGCATCAGCAATAATGATTCTACCGAAATTTCAGCTTCAGATTCACTTACTACAATATTATGGGATTAGGGGTGGGCGACAATAATCGATTATTCGATTCACTTTTAAGAAATTACCTATTAATTGACTTATCGATTAATATTTCAGAAAATATCGATAATTGATTATTTCGATTATTCAGTTATTTGCTAAAATATTAAGCGTTTAATCGATTACTCAATTTCTTGCCCACCCGTACCGATGACTTTACAACAGATATAGCTTTTAAAATTCCAATTTAATAATGCGTTGCGTTAAGGGTAATTTAAATGACATTTGAAAATACTTTCAGTACAACATATGAAGCAAAAAAAAAAACAGAGAAACGTAAATGCTCAAACAAGACAGCAGCAGGGAAAACTGCGCACATTACAAATTTAGCCAATAAGGGATCCTCATTTCGACGCGCCATTTTCTGATAATCTGGCTTCAGTTGTTGCACAATTAGGTATAACAGCAACACATATCCTCAACGGAGTGTTAGCACGTTAGCAGTATAATACATCAGTCTTTATCTTTTTATTATGTATTTGGGCAAAACTATATGATAAGAAGTATCACTTTCCGCGGCGGCATGTCAACGGTGTGACTTCTTCCCCGCGCGAACACTAGCAGAATATCGGCAGGCCATGATACAAATAAAACAATCATGTTGGCAGGCGACCTTTGACGCGGCGGCCATAGACCAGCTCATCCTTTTGTCAGATTAATTTTCACGCCTAAATTCTATAGTCGAGTCAATATTCGATATAAGATAATATCGCTATTTTTTAGTTGTATTGTATTACAAAATAGGAATAAAATATACAGTAAAATTATGCGAAACCTTTAACCAATTTTAAAATCACCCAAAACGCCAAAATTTAATTAAATATTAAAAGATGGGGCAAATTCGAGCAACATTTTCTTCATGATGTCTTTTATCAGAATATTAGTATTCGGAAATATGGTGAAATCATCAACACAAAAGCAAAATCTTTTAAATATTAGTTATTACATACCTTGAGTATTGTTATCAATAATAACTAATTAAAAACGTTAACAGATTTTTGAAACAGCCAGTTGAATACAAACTTTATCAAAATATTTTATTTGGTGATAATAATAAAAAAAACCATAACGTTTGATTAAATATACCGCAAACGAAAATATCGTTTATGGCCAGCTTTTATTTAAATTCAAACTGTGTGCGGTGGAGTTCGCTGATCGTTACCAGGCAACGAAGAAAATCAACGACGATTCCTTTGTGGCGCTTTCTGGCCATTAAGTGGGCCTTCTTGTCGTAGTTAATATTCGCTGGTTGTATTAAGCACTTAAACAATTTTAAATTATGACAATAATTTTTTAAAAACATAACTTAAAATTAAACACTTCTAAAAGAGCATATCAAATCTTTGACTCATAACTACTACCTTCAAATATTTCAAATATTTAACGCCAGTAATCTATACTGAATCCGCTGTTCTTTTATATCAAATTTTAAAATTTTTGTTTTAAGGTTTGCAATAAATACAAATTCAAATTTTTATTCAAGTATTTAATACAATACATATATAATCGTATGGAAGATTTAAACCAGCACCGGTAATGGGAGAACCTTCACCAAATTTCTTTACAGGAAAAGGTAGCCTCTCAAATCTCAAATCTGGGTCAAACTCTCAGAACGTTTACATTTCCGGGTTTCCATCGGGAATTTCACTCAAGCCATAGATTATGTTCCTTGCTCAACAGACTCTGCAAATACCTACCGTCACATGCCACTGTTGTATCAGCAAATACCCAAATATTTGAGCTTCGAGAGGCCTTTTGAATGCCCTTAATATATGTTAGGAAAAGGAGTGGACCCATGTGGCACTCCATATTTTATTTCTGCATAGTTTGATACGAAATTATTTTATTGTTCTCGACCACTCAAGTAGCTGGGCACTAGCTGTCCACTGACCTAATCAAGACCATAGTAAGCAGGCTTCTCTATTAAAATTATATGAGGTACACAGTCAAAGACATTTGAGAGGTTACAAAATGCCTCAAATGCTCGGACAAGGTACTCGAGCGTATGCAAAACGGCGTAGGTAGTGGATTGACCAAATTCACACTCTGCCAACAAATTATTTTCCTCAAAATACTGGCACAATTGTTCTTTTATTATACGTTTAAATTCTTTTGAGAAAACAGGGACCAAGGATATGGGGCGATAGTTGATTGGATCATTTCTCGATCCTTTTTTGTAGATAGGTACTACTTTAGATAATTTTAAGCAGCCAGAAAAAATACCAGATCTTATGCCGAGATTGATCAGGTGAGTAAGGGGCGATATCAACCAATCTTTTATTTGTCTGATCACAGGGACATCCACTTGATAAGTGTTCCTACTGGATTTATTTCTGAGAGCATTGGCGGCATCTCTCACTTGTATAGTACTTACCACTTTAACAGAAAAACTCATGCCATTCCGCACTGAAACTGTCAAAATGCATCATGATATTCAAGCGAAATAAGGGCAGCTGCCAACAACTGTTCGGCCACACCTGCAAAAATCTCATTAAATTCATTCGCATTGAAATATTGTTTATCACGAGGAGTTCCACCAACCCCTTTATATAAACTTGTCATCTCCCAATAACTTTGCACTACATTGGTAAAGTTCTGTCAAAGCTGTCTTCGTTTGCACTTCTAAGACAAAGTTTATACCTCTTTCTGCATGATCTTAGCTAATCACTAAGCTATGCTGAGGGTCGACTATAATGAATTTCATGAAAAAATCTCAATGCTTCCCTTATGTTCCTACAAACAACATCAAACTCTACAATACCCTTATTGCTCATGTTTTTTTGTTTAGCAACAGGAAACACCCTCCTGATTTCACTTTCAAAAACATCAGAGAACTTATTGAATGCACCCTCACCTGCATTGAGATCCAAACGAATAAAATCCCCAGTCTGACCCTCCAAGAATCTATAAACCTTGTTTATTCCATAGGCGTATAAATGTCTATAGTTTATTCATTAGATAAAATAAAATAATAAAGATACATTTGTTTACTTTTTGTATGTACCACAAATTAGATCGCATTCTAACACACACTGTGGTACAAGAGCATGTTTGCCAGATTTCCTTATTAATCAGTGAATTTAACTTTCAAGTAGGTATATTTTGTTTGTAAATAGCATTTACTATTTTAAATTTATTGAACCATGTTACATTTGTTATTCTATAAATACCTAATTTAAATCTACGTTAGTTAACAAAAAAAAAAGATACGTAATTACCTACTTTAGAATTTTAAATATTGTCATCAAGCACACGAAGAATTTCTATAAATAAAAGTTGCAATGCCGCGTGGCTGCCTCCTCTACTTCGGCTACGTCTCGTCTACTTTCGGCCGATTCCGGCCGAATAACAACATAGCGTATTAGTCGTAGTAAAACGGCATGTTTTGAATCTATTACTATCGTGTGGTATTCTTTAGTGCTTTGTAAGACTTTTTGAGGCAAATCAGTGTTTAGTACTTTATCATGGTTCATCATTGTAGAGTTTGCAAGAAAACAAGTCGGAATTTTTCAAAACTTTTGTGTCATCGGTGAGTATTAAATGTCATTTCATTGCCGTCCCTCGAGGACCATACAAAGCAATAAAATAATGCATGTGTTCCTAGTTCAAGTACAAGTAGATGACATTAGCTTCTAATAACACTTTACAAGTTTATTATATCTGCTAATCAAAAATTAAACTAATCTAGCATAATTGATATTTTCGTCTACACGAGTCCTACCGCCTGACGAGTCCAGTCCAGTCGCTTGTGCGCGAATTATAAACACACTTCTGAAAACTGAGACCTTGCCATCTACTTTTACTGGACTGGTTTGAGGACCAATATATATGAAGATGTCCCGTTAAATTGCCATGGAACCGAATTAATAAAATTAGTGTTAACAAATTATTTTAAAATCAGGATATATTATGAAACTTAGAAAGCTTGAATCTTCTCAGAAACCAAGAGTTAGAAGTTTACTTACAAAAGCTGTCTTATTTAGAAATGAATACACTTTTGTATACTTATTAGTTATTCAACTAGATTGTTTAAATAAGCGCTGTATACTTAAAATGAAATTTTAGGACTTAAAAACTTGTCAAAAATGTTCCAAAATAATTTTACCTAGTATTTTCTTAATCTCTATCTTGGCTTTGTTTTGTTCTTTTGATTTTTTTTATTGCTGTGATTATTATTTTGATTTTTCAATAGCGAAATCAGTAGCCCTACTCCATTTAATTATTGAAACATTTTTAACGCCATTAGAATGCTAAAAACATTTTACATCTATTACGATAAAAGTATGTTACTATATATTATCCTAAATGAACGGTTTGATTTAGTATTATGGTGTATTGCAATATCTTCAATTTTTAACTAATACAAAATCACAGTCCTTCGCAAAGATGCAACCGGGGGAACATTGAAAATGATGAATAAAAATGCAAAAATGTGATTTGTGTTATAATTCAAATAGTTTTTAAAAGCAGAGTTTAAAAAAGTAAATATTTTGTATATTTACGAGTGTTTATAATATTTTTAATTAATGAAATGCCATTTTTAAGATTAATATTAAAGATTATCATAATTATAAAATAAATAAATAAAGAAAGGTGCAGATATGAGGGCCTAAAAAATTACCCTCCACTTGTAGATAGTATATAATTAGCTATAATATTACTGTAATATTTTTAACCTGTTCCGATTCGTTTTAGCCCGTTTTGGTGCATTTCATTATTTTTAGTCATTTTCGGTTAGTCGTTCAAACAACATTCGGTTAGTTTCAGTTAGTTCAAATTTATTTTAGCCATTTGAACCGACTCCAATACGTTATAATCAAATTTAAGATTTTTGGTTAGTCCCCAAAATTCGGTTCGTTTTGGTTGATTTTAACTCACTTTAATTTTTGTAACCTATTCCGGTACGTTTTAGCCCGTTTTGGTGCTCTTGGTTAGTCATTTAAACCGGTTCCTGTACCTTATATGCAATTTTAATGTTTTTGGTTATTTTTGGTTAGTCGCCAAAACTGGGTTAATTTGGGTTAGTTTTAACTTACTTAAACATTTTTAATCTGTTCTGATATCTTTTAGCCCGTTTGGTGCATTTATTCACTTTTGGTTAATTTTGGTTAGTCATTCAATCAACTTTCGATTACTTTCAGTTAGTTCCAATTTAGTTTAGTAATTTGGACTGGTTCCGACACGTTATTATAGCCAATTTAAATGCGAGTTTAAAAGTTTTTGGTTAATTTTAGTTAGTCGAAAAAATTCGGTTAATTTGGGTTAGTTTCAACTTAGTTTAATATTTTTAATCTCTTCCGATACGTTTTAGACCTTTTTGGCGCTTTTAGTTAGTGTTGGTTAGTCGTTCAATCAACTTTCGTTAAAGTTAAATTAGTTTCAATATAGTTTAGTCATTTGAACCGGTACGTTATAAATAATTTTAATGTTTTTGGTTAGTTTTGGTTAGTCGCTAAAATTCGGTTAATTTGTATCAGTTTTAGCTTACTTCACCATTTTTAATCTGTTCTAATACGTTTTAGCCCGTTTTTGGTGTCTTAGTTAGTTTTGGTTAGTCATTCAACATTCAATCAACTTTCGGTTAGTCTCAGTTAGTTCCAATTTATTTTAGAACCGATTCCGGTACGTTATTATAACCAATTTGAATGTCTTTGTTTCATTTTAGCTAGTCGCCAATATTCGGTTATTTTGGGTTAGTTTCAACTTACTTTAGTATTTTTAATCTGTTTCGATATGTTTTAGCTCTTTTTGGTGCTTTTGGTTAGTTTTGGGTTAGTCGTTCAATCAACATTCGGTAAATATCAGTTGGTTTTAATATATTTGAGCCCTTTGATCCGGTGCCGGTACGCTATAAGCAATTTTAACGTTTTTGGTTACTTTTGGTTAATCGGCAAAATTCGGTTAATTTGGGTTAGTTTTAATTTGCTTTAACATTTTTAATGTATTCTGATAGGTTTTAGCCCGTTTTGCTTCTTTTAGTTAGCTTTGGATATAGTCATTAAATCAACTTTCGGTTACTTTGAGTTAGTTCCAACTGATTTTAATCATTTGAATCGGTTCCGATACCTTAATTATGACCAATTTTAATGTTTTTGGTTAGTCGGCAAAATTCAGTTTATTTGGGTTAGTTTTAACTTACTTCCATATACTTAATTTGTTCCTATACGTTTTAGGCCGTTTTGGGTTTTTTGTTACTTTTGGTTAGTCATTCAAACAACTTTCGGTTACTTTCAGTTAGTTCCAATTTATTTTAGTCATTTAAACCGGTTTCCATACGTTCCATACTCCATACGTCAATTCTGTGGCTGCGCGTGCCAGAGTTTTGGTGTTCGAAATTATTGTCGATACCTTTTTTCATACCAGTTTTGATACCCAACCAGTTTGAACAAAAATATCCCTCAAAAATATTAATAAAGACTTTTCAATACGTTTAAATAGCATTCCTACCTACTCAAGACAATCAAATTTAAATTATGTACTAAAAAATTCGTTTCCAAACTTGAAAATTTTCGGTCTCAAATTTCCCAATATTTCAATATTCAGATTTAATTTAAGAATCGAACTCTATAAACGACCCACAAATTCCCATTTTTAGATTTGCGTAATCAATTTAGATTTGAATTTTGGTGAAAGAAAAAAATTACGAAAAATTAAAATGCTACGCCTATGTTTGTTTACCCACTAGCCACTTTCTGTACCACAGTTTCATTGATAAATACGCACGTCACAGTCTGTGGTATACGATGCAGTTTTCTATAAAATTATGATTGACAGACTTTGTCTTTTTAAGTAAGTAGTCTTAGGTTTATCCCCATTTTTGTTATTGGCATGTATTCAATAAAGACGCAGTTTTCTCTTTCATAGGTTAGTCATACTTACGATCCTCTGTGCAACAGTACTATTAGCACTAGAGTACTAGAGAAGCTGACACAAATATTATTGATATATTTTTTGTTGTTTGTTTAGCAAAAAATATTTTATTCCAAATTAAAACTTCTAAACAAGTCGGTAAGTTTCACTTGAAGCATACAATATTATTTTAAACCTACGCCAAAATGTATGAAAATAAGTTCTTCATCTGGTGAGTTAAAACTGGATAGTTATTTTTTCCGTGACTTTATTATTAAGAAATCACGTAGTTAAAAGCATTTTTTTTACATTAAATAATTTGGGGTATTGAAAAGAACACAGTATCATGGATATCTTTTTACGTAAAATATTACAACGCTTGTTTAAAATTATAGTACCTCCATGACGGGAGGTTTTACGAGAAAAACCAGAACTTACAATAAAATCATCTATCTTTATCGATAGGACCCGCACGTCATTAAGATGATGCTCGCTGAAACATCATAGCCTTTGATGCTGGCGGGAGTTAATAGTAATTAACCTTGTCTATTTTATTCCTTAGTTATCGTATGCAGATATAAAGAACTAGAAGACTATAGGGTTGTTCTGTTGATCCAACTTTGTTACGCCTTATTATTTCCTTTCAATGTTGCGGACGTCATCTGATTTACATAAAATCTTTACCTTGGGGCCGTGCATCTGTATTTATGAATATATTCATCTGTAGTTCGCTTATGTCGCCTTTTTTGATAAAAAATCAATCTTTATATTTGATTTAATGTAATTTGAAACTATGTCCGACAATGTCGGTGGATCGTATCCAATGATGAAGAAACAAACCTTCGTTTCAGCCACAGATATATTACGTGCGGGGTCAATTTCTATGTTACCTCTAACAGGGTCCGTCGTAGTGCTCTGAGTGTTCCGTCTGTGTTTAGAATGAGCGAGACTACAGGTCCCATTGTCATTTCGATTTTTCGTACTGTTTTGGCCGCATAATTTACTTACATTTCAGTTAATGTTATCCTTCTTCGTTCTTCTATTTCCAAGGGATCCCGAGGTAGCATATTTTCAGCAGTACTTTCATGGCCAGCCATTGAAACACGAAGTTGATGCCTGCGTTTCAGTTTGACCGTATGGACTGGCAACTTTTAAGTGAAGCCTCGATATTTGCTGTTATATTCTGATTCTTCGTTGCAACTTCAGTCCTATTCGTATAGGAATAATAAAAATTGGGTTTAATGCTTTGTTTATATTATATCACTATTATCACTATATCCATTGTCCAATTCTACAATACTTTCATTTATTCATGATGAATTTCGGCTTTTTCTGTAGCTATAAATTTTTAGTCTCTTTTTCCTGATTTACGGTATCATATTATTAAATATTTGAAGTATCGACAATGTGTGCTTGGAGATGAAGCCTTAATTTCGAATTCAATCTCTTTTTTTGTTCCATTCATATTTGTCGCTTTGTTCAGTTTTGCAGATATTGGTGAAAGAAATACTTTTTTCTATGGTAAAATTTGGTCACGAAATACTTATTAGCCCCTTTTAGAAGTTGGTTAAACAATACATTATGTTAACAGGTTCTTATTGTCAATTTCGGCGTTAACTGTCTGAGAAGCATTGTAAAGTTAACAATAAAGAATAAAAATCTCCACTGTTGCTAGTTGATCTTAGATCATAAACTTCGGTTAGTCAGCTTTTCGGAAATCTATGACGGTTTAAATAAACATATTTTAAAGCTTATATCTAAATTTGCAGTTATTTATTTACAAAATAAACATAAAGCATAATAAATTGTGTTAAAATTATACAGCTATGCAGTCTACAAAATTAATCTAGTACATTTTAGCGTCAATAGTCTAATTTTTAAGTAAAATTATTTTTTCTTCAAACGTCAGTAAATGCGTCATTACTCGACTGTGTAGGCGGCCGTGAAGTTTCGTTTTTCCTCCGCCGGAGCTTTACTTTTCACTTTTCCGCCGGCGCAGGTAAAAGTGTTGTCATAGCAACATAGATACAATACAAATAAACAACAAAATAAGCGTCAACAACTCAAGATTTATTAAACTAAAATTTGTATTTATCACTCAATTTGTGCACTGCATTTCTAAAAATGAATAATTTAGGAACAAATTGGTTATTATTTAATCGAACTTACTCAATAACAGCTTATCAATACGGAATTAAAACGCAATCGGAGACGCAATTTAAAAAAAATTATTATTGTTGACAGTGTCCACTGACAGCTTTATGTTACATTACTATAGCAACAACCTGTGCCTATTCACAGTCACCGGTCTAAGCCGCCTTGCGAACCCACTTATCTTTAATAACAATTATTATTATTACTATTAAAAAGAGATGTTTTTGCATTAATTTGTCGACATTTGAAGAAAAAACAGCATATTTTATTTGGAGGAAAAGTTACTTTTCATGGCTTGCTCTCTATTACCAGCCTCACTCCGTTCGGCTGTTAAACACGAGCACGCCATGAAAAGTATCACTTTTCCTCAATATAAAATAATATACTATTATTTATTCTGACTTTACTTGTCATAAATACATCAAAACTAGCAGCCTATTCAATTACAATAATCCATACAAACACAATTCCATAGCAACACTTGATAAGTATTATATACCTGTGTCTTGCTTGTCTTGCAAGTTTGACCTTTGCTTACATTTTAATTCAAAATTCATTATGATATGATTTTGGATACATAAAATAAAAATTATTTTATTATTATGTTTTGATTTCAAAGAGGTATTATGAAAAATATCGTTCATTACACGTCCAGAAACAGCTTTTCCCGTGCTTGCACGACTTCCGCGCACCGGAAAAACCTAGTTTCCAGACTGGTAATGAAATATACTATAGTTATGGGGCAATTTCGTGATTGTCAAGCGTAAGTTCGAAAATCTTCATACAGGAATTTAAGGAGTTGTCGTAACCTGTGTGTTACGATTGTCGCTTGCAAACGAAGAATAATCTAGTATTAAAGGTTTAGTTTTTA
This sequence comes from Pissodes strobi, assembly GCA_016904865.1. Taxonomy (NCBI): domain Eukaryota; kingdom Metazoa; phylum Arthropoda; class Insecta; order Coleoptera; family Curculionidae; genus Pissodes; species Pissodes strobi. The sequence continues at coordinate 14,183 of JAEQML010072923.1, forward strand.
CATAATGTTTATTGGAAAGCAAAATATACTAAGATTTTCTTATTAGTTTAGAGACGAGCCAATATGATAGACTTTTCGTCATGAAAAATATTATCCTCAACAGAACAATAACAATTTTCGGGAGAGAATACAGTTCCAATAAAAAAATATTTTTGTTTAGCTTTGGTTAGCCGGCTTGTTGATTTTGCATACATTTGTCTACTTTTGCTAGTTGATAAATGAAACAAACGGTCGATAGGTAAAAAAACACAAATTCTACCAAATCGTTCCTTGTTTGGCTTAGTTATAATTTTATTTCATTGCTAATATAATATGATTTTGCAGTGTTTTGTGAAAAAAGAATATTTTTTGACAAAGCTTATTTAGGGATGAGCCAAGGCCAGTGACTTTTATGATGAAAACGTTAACCCAAACATCATTCAAATGCGAAGACTGGTTGTTGAAAGATGACCTGAGTGCTAAAGGCAGTTCATCTGGCCTTCGCAGTCGTTTGTTACGCCTTTTCTTATCGTCTAAATTTTAGTGGCTACCTTCATTTCGGCTTAAAAGGATCTAAGAATGAATAGAATTAAAATAATTTAAATTAAGGAAATTTACAATTATCGATGCGTAGACCGAAGCGAGTTGTCGTAGCGTACAAATAAGGCCCTTGCTTATTTATCGGGCAGGAGGGGTGGGTTTATTAATTTAAGGCGCCACCGACTTGTTAAACGGCACGAGCCGAAAAATCCCCAAGTTGAAGTATGGAACTAACCCTGGTTTAGCCTTCGCAACAAAATAAATTATGAATTATAAATTAGCGGCGAACGCATAATTACACAAACATAATATATAAACAATAATGAAACCGGAAGTTTAATCAATAGTAAATATATATCAATAAATCAAAACGATTCAATCAGTGAGTCCAAATAATAAAAATCAAGTATACTTACTTTTTTCTTCTCCTTTTGGAACATGATAAACATAATTAAATAAATTAGATATATAGGTAGTAAATAGAAGTTGCTTGGCAAGTATACGAATAACAAAAGAACAAAATATTCAC
>JAEQML010072924.1:0-15230 GCA_016904865.1 Pissodes strobi
TAGAAAATTCGTCTTTTCCATTTCTATTTCATGCCAGCGCGGGTAGGTAGAGGGTATATGATGAGGACTGCGTGCAGGTGAGGTTGACATAGAAGAGGCTGTTTGAGATGCATCATTACCCCGTTATATCACAAACCATCCGTGATATCTACACCCCTAACGCAGCAAGCGAAAGCGCCAAAAATATTTTTATATAAATTATGTTAGGTGTGTATTGATCTTCTTGAGCCAGCTTACAGATAACTTCATACATATGCAAATTTATTTTAATGAAACGCGTTGTTCATAAACCTATTGTTTACAATTTACGCCACCCACATTTCCATACGTTTTTTGCCCGGGTGCTTTTTCAGCTTCAGTGTATAAAGTTAGAATACGAGAAAAACATAATGCAAATATTTTATTTTACATTGTTCTATCGACTTGGTAATTTAAAGCTTTATACAGTTAGCGAAGCTTTTGAATATTTATTAGGGTTTTCCGAGCATAAAATTTTTCATGAAAAACTGCTTTAAATTTTACATCAGCCGGGACAAGTGGCGCTCGCTGGATTGAAAATGGTTAGTTTACATTTAAATAAGCTTTTTAAACTATGTCTAATCTTTTGCTCAAAACGTTGCATGTTTTAAATTTGGCAAAAATAATTCGTCTCCTTAAATTTGCTGTTTTATTTCTTATAGGATTGATATTACTTGGTAATTATAACATTATCTAACAAAAAGATTATTAAAATTACATTTTGTCAATTAGTGGCTTACCAATATAACTTTTTCATGCATCACACGCTGCAACACGTGATTCACAATACTTAAATCATTAGTAGTATTGGGCAATTATTACTTTAATATTAATTGATTCGTATCACTTGTAGTACCAATTTCATGAATATTTCAATTATTATCTTCTTAAAAATGTTTTGGAATAAATGAATGTTTAGTTGAAAGTTTTCAGTAAGCAGTTCAGTTTATTTATCATTTTTTGACATTAAAAATTTAATAATATATTATCATGTCATGTGGGTGGAGGAAATATTCAACTCTTTAATATTTGCATCCTCAAGCTTTACTAGAATTTGTTCTGTTATTGATAATTACATTCTCATAAGATTAGAAAATTCGTCACCTTCATCACGCTGTAATAATACGTTTTTGACCTAGCATATTTTTTTTGAGTAGTTGCATTATACAAATCGAAGCTGAACACAATCTCATTTGTATTTTTAAGTTATAAAGTAATATATTGTAAACTAGAAATCGTATTCACTAAAAAAGAACACTCAGTCTAAAGTTTGAACTTGTTACTTGCTCTTGAAAGTAATTATTATGATTATTATCTAAACATGTTTTAAAAACAATCAGTAGGAAACTTTCAACAAATGTTAGTATAAAGAATCGAGCGGACCGAGTAAACAACAACTTGGTTCCTTATGGAGCGTTCTGGCAACAAGTTCACCCCACTGTTCATCGAGAGCTATTTGGTACCTTTACGGGAAAGGCTCTTGGGTGTTCAACCAGAGTTATTTTGGTACCTTAACGGGAAAGGCTCTGGGGGTTAAACTCTTTTTCTCATTTTGTTCCTTTACGGAGAACACAACTAAACTTCGCTTAGAACACGTCAGTTAAAAGAATAATAAAAAATAAGTTAATTAAAGTCAGCTCTATAAAGTAACCCAAGCAACTCTCCCAGCCTCAACATAAAAAAGTATTTCAAGAAAGCCTCAATTTGTCTCATGAAATCGAACGGGTCGCGTCTGTTAAGTCTTCAACGAATACTCATGCTTTCCGCACTCCTCTGTAACTAAAGAAGAAAGTTATAATTTCAAATGCAAGTGTTAAAGACAGTACAGCATTCATCATCATTGAAAAAACACGTAGGCATTAAATAAAGAAATTGAGAAATTGAGATGTATAACTAGGGGAAACAGTTATGAATTTAAATGCAAGTGTTTAACGATATCACCTTACTGGGAAAGTTACATTAAAAAAACACATAGACATTTAATTAAAAGAGAAATGGGAGAATAAAAGAGATAATATTGAGAGTAAAAGAGATATAATAATGATCTAAAATAAAGGAACAGCTAGAAAGCAAAATGTTATACAGGTCGTATAGGAAATGTTGCAGCCAACTGTCGCAGATAAGTACCTAATAGGGAAGATCATAAGTCGGCCACTTGGGCAAAGTGAAGACCTAGGAGGTGAAATTAGAAGCTATGAAAATAAGCGAGAAACTTCTAACTTGTGTGAGGTAATCTAGACCGAAAATAAATCATTAGCCTTCTTAGAGAATGCGCATATCTGGGAAGGATAATAATTAAAAATACTAATATCCAATTCAAATCATCAGTTAAGGCAATATAATTGCAGACAAAAGGTGTAAATAACCCATACATGTATTAAATATCCATTGTAATTAATATTGTTCTAAACAAACCTGGTCAACGGTTACGGGGTCAAGCAGTCGATTTTATAAAAAATACAATTATAAGCAATCCTTGTAGTTTATCGAAACAAGGTCAAATATTCAAATAAATCAAGCGTCAGCATTCGCTAATGAAATATTTTTATTTGCAACAGAAACAAACCGGCAATGATATGCAAGCACAAATACCTGAAACTTTCATGATTTCTCTAAACTACAAGGCTACCCAACAACGAAGTCAATACCGGCGACGATAATTATAATCTTTAATAATAACTGCCGAACTAATGATACTGAACGACAAAATAAAAATATATTGCTAGTATGCCTCATTACTTAACAGTGGAAAACATATATTACCAAATAATATACGTGAATTTATTAGGTTAACAGATAAGTGTCAATATTATTTAATAATGTTCTATTTATATTTTTGCATGTACTTGGGCGCTATTCAATGTTGACCCACAGTTCGGTCAGATGGAGAACTTATACGAACAGCAACCAGATGGAAACCCCACGACAAGGATCTTGAATTGAGTAGGGACCTTCTTCCATGGATAACCATTAGCTAGAACCCCGGACCGAACTAAGCTATAAGCCAGAACCAAAAGTGAAAAGTGCTCAAATATAACTTAAATTTAATTATGTGGGGAACGATATGACTATTCGAAAATTAAGGACACTCGTTAATATTTAAGGGGGTTCCACTTTTTCAACATACTCATTAAGGAGTTTTTGATCGATAACAGAGTTTTTTTAATCATTTCTTTGACAGTCGCTAACGAATCTTTATTTATTAGGGAGATTCTTTTCTTTTTGAACTTTTTAACCGTAAAAGATGTTTTGCATTGGGAACCAATGCAAGACGGAGGGGGCATGTGCAAACTAGAAATCGTATTCACTAAGAAATATCACTCAGTCTAAAGTTTGAACTTGTTACTTGCTCTTGAAACATAATTATTATGATTATTATCTAAACGTAATTTTAAAACAATCAGTAAACTTTCAACAAATTTTAGTATAAAAGATCGAGCGGACCGAGTAAACGACAACTTGGTTCAGTTCGTGGATCCTTTAGGGAGCGTTCTGGCAAAAAGTTCACCCCCTGTTCATCTAGAGCTATTTCGGGAAAGGCCCTTGGGCGTTCAACCAGAGTTATTTGGTACCTTAACGGGGAAGACTCTGGGGGTTAAACTCTCTTTCGCATTTTGTTCCTTTATAGAGAATGCACAAATAAACTTCTCTTAGAACAAGTCAGTTAAAAGAATAATAAAAACTAAATTAATTAAAGTCAGGTCTATAAAGTAACCTAAGCAACTCTCCCAACCTCAACATAATTTAAAAGTATTTCAAGGAAGCCTCAATTTGTCTCATGAAACCGAAAGGGTCGCGTTTGTTATAGTTATACGTTTCATGCTCCTCTGGTAAAATATATTTAAACATAGTTAGCAACCTAAGTACAAACCTTCATGTATACTAAACCTGGGCAGTAATATACATATCTTTAGTACGAAGCAAGATTTTTGTCCTCTGCCATCATCATCATCTGCGCTACGCACCCTGCAAGAGCAAAGAGGATCACCACAAGCCATAATATCTGCCACACCAAATCCTCTTTGACAATATTAAGTGTCCGACTCTGCCAATGTAAGTTTCGAGTTGAAAAAGCAAGAGGAAGAGGAGCCGCATCTCACCATAAACAGGATTCGTTTGGCCCTGATGAGATTTACTCTGGGAGCAGGAGGTTGCTAGGCTGAAGCATACCGCAGATCGGTTGGCAAGCAACCACCCGAACCACATGGATAAAGTACCACTATACAAGCTTCTTTAATCCTAAGGTATTCTGAGCTTTAATAGGATTGATGGCTGACAATGAACCTGCTCTTACTGACTAGTTTCGGCGCGCCTGATGCATCCCGTTGCATTAAGCTTTCCAGTTGTGTAAAGAGCAGAGTAAGGTGAATTACTCCAGGGACGGATTGAACTACTCTTTTTTGATCCAGTGTCTGGTCATAGTAGTACCACGATAAAGAAGTATTATATTCCGATAGGTATTCAAATTTTCACTAACAGAACCAGTATTGTATTTTAAAATATGAAAGCCTTGGCATGCATATTTTGAGTCTGTGCTGTTAATTTGCATGAAACATAAAAATAATTTCTTAATACAAATATGTTTACAGTAAAAACAACAATTTTATTTTAAAAATATTTTGACTTATTTTAAAAGGAATATTGATGTGTCATTCTTTTTTGGACATTTTAGATGTTTCACGCTAAAAGATGTTTCATGCTAAAAGCTTTTGTAAACAAGGATTTTACTACATTCACTTTATTGCGCCTCAACGATTCGTACAACAACTATATATATTCTTTATTATCTAATCTATATATTGTAATGAATTAATAGCTCATTCACCAATTTGTAATGATAAGTTAAGTTGAAGGTAATTTATTTAATTTAATCCAATCAAATTAAGCATGAAATTAGGGTGTGGATTGGATTGTGTCCTTTGTAACTTAAGTTTGTAAAGGGCGCCAGGGCTCCTAGAGACAGCACAAACTGAGCATGAATGTTTAAATATAAATAACAATAAAGGCAGAAATATCAATTTGCTCTTATAATTCGTCAGGGGTCGAATTAAAGTCATCAGTATAGAATCTATCATTACCTTTGACCTCAGAGTTAGATAATGTAAAATATTTTTCAAAAGTGAGGACTCGGTTTGGAAAAGTGTTGAAGCCTTAGTGCTTAACAACATTCGCGGAACTGCGCAGCTGTATATTTTGGGTTCTTCCTTCTTTTTCTAAATAACAATCCACCTCTCCTAATTTCACGATGTGCTGTCATGTGTGAAACTCTGTAGCGCCTCTCTAATCTTCCTGTAGATAACACCCGAGGTCTTCCGCTTTTTGGTAGATTTAAGCAAGGTATTTCTTCCTCACAGTCCCTTATTGTCCTATAAACTATGGCACGAGATATATTGGGTCCTTGAGACATATTTACAATATCTATTTTTCGTATTCGGCTAACTAAATTATAATTAATTCGATTTTGTACGCCATTACAGAGAAGTTTTTCTACAATAACTGGCAGTTCTTTTATTGTCAAAACCTACTTGAATTACCTCCCGGCAAAAGCGAAAACGATGAACCCTTTTTAGGTAATGAAAATTAGTTACAAAATTTGTCTCAAAACTTTTGTTACATACGGTATTTATATAATCAAGTTCACGTTTAAACTTAGGACAAGATGACAATGATCGGATTAAATTTAAAGCACTGCTTCTTGTCTCAGTGTTTTTTCTTCTCACCCCTGCTGGGTGTGGCGCTTGTTTTAATTACTTTTTATCTATTTTTAGGGAATCTATTTTGATTTGTCGCAATATACGATTTAGAAGCTTTCAACAAAATTGGTTTATTTTACAAATTTTAATTAAATTTAATACAATATTATTATACAAATTATACATAATTATTATACGTAATAAAATATACATTAAGTTTCTGTAGATTTAGATGTGGGTGTATTTCATCCTGTTGTGTTAACATATCAGATTTGTATTTGATCAGCTATCTATCGGTTCAAAAATATTTTTAAAATGCAATTATAGTATGCAAATTAAATATTGCCTAGTGTGCATGGCAGCAGAATGATAAAATTATTATACTCCGATAAATATTCAAATGTTTCACCAACAAAATAAACATTGTATATTAAATTATGCAACTTCTACAATCGCTATTTAGGTCCCTGCGTTTAATTTGCTTGAGTTGTTAAAACATTTATTTTTATAGCACACACTGATATTTGTTATTTTAAGTGGAAGAACGATGTAGTTTATTGTTTAGCCAGGCTAGAATTATTTTGTCTTAGGAATAAGTTGAATAAACTATATTAATAATACAGGCAGAAGTATTAAGTATTTATTTTCCTATGTTATGGAGACATTAAATTATTTAAAGTTAACTACTGAAAGTAATTTTCAAACAAATATGTTCAAGAAACTCTTTTTGTTAAGTAGAAATATGAACGTCACAATCGACGGAGTGGCAACCTCTACCAGTTCCATCGAGCAGGCTCTCATTTAGTCACTCAATGGTCAGATGAGAGCCAGAACGCGATAAGTGACTATAATTATTCTAAATATTGTAAAACGTAAGGATGTTGGCAAATATTGGGATCCAACGTTATCAGGGAGGGGGCATGTATGAACATTTAAACTACTAATTAATTATCATCCTGTACTTAGCTTAAACTTGAACAGGGAAAATATTATGTAAACATTCGGTACAAACTATAAACGACGTGGGCGAACAGCTAAGGCAATTATCAAACTTAAAGCTTCAATGGTCCGCAGATTTTTTATATAAACAGTCAAGCGGACCATCATCAGTCCGACAGACTTTGTCTCTCTTCTAGTCCGCTCTCACCATAGCATTATACTCCAATAGAGGTTCGAATGCTTCACTAACAAAATAATATACAAAAATATACATCTTCATGCATATTATTTCAGTTCCATAAGCCTGAAAAATTAATGAGTAACTAATACATTTATGTTAAGAGTGAAAATCAAAATTATATTTACAAGTTTGCAAATTATCAATGAGTCTTTTAGTTTTTTAGTGTTTTATTAACTCCGTGACATAATTTCACAAAACTTACATAAATAATGTATTTTCCTTTACATGAAGAAAATAATTTAAAGTTTTATTTTGGCTCGCTAAGCTCCTGAATATTTACGAGACTGCATGGCGTATGAACTTTTTCACGAAATCCAGTTTAAACTTTGCTTTTGGAATAGCAAAAACCATTAGCCTGGAAGTTGCTTGTTTATATTCCAATGACTTTTTAAATTAGATTAATAATTATGTTCAAGAAAATTTTAACTTTTTTTTTGTCGCATCCAAAGGTTGAGTTGACTTCGTCACGTTGCTCACAGTTAATAAATAAGGTGTGACATGAATTTTCCTTTTATATAATGCCAGTCTTTTACAGGAACATTTAGCAACGAATATCGGTTAACATATTAAACCTAATACCAAAAAACAATATTGCAAATGTTTGTTATTTAAATCATGGAGTGAAAAGAAATACACTAAATTATAAAGCCCAAAAACAATAATCATTGATTCATAAACATGAAAAACCTTAGTGATTATGAGAGACATTATAACCATCATAAACTCAGGCGAATGCTAATGATATAATATCATTGGCTTGTCTTTGTTTGTTAGACTTTCAAAAAGCGTCTGATACGATTGAATCGCCAAGAGTTCATTAGGATTCGCTCGCGGTTACCAAAATTATATCAAAGTAAATATCGATGGTCAAATTATGGAAAAAATGTCTCCAAGCTCCGGAAAATATGCCAAGGAAAACGAGGCCAGGGCTTGTCACGTGGCCGAAAACGATGAATCTAAAAGAAAATCTAATCATATAAAAAAATGCAAGATTGTTTACTTTACGAGGCGTTTTCAAATTATTGCGTGTCCTATACCATTAAAAGATCCAGCAGTAATGAAGAACGAGAATAAGTGAAACGAAGCTGAAATTCCTTTCCTGTAGAGCCTGACCTAACTTGAGTCTGCGGATAATTAAAGCGGGGCCGATGCGCCAGAAAGAATTATGCGCCTCCTGTGGAATATTTTTTATTGAAGTATAGGGAGGAAATACTAAATCCATATTAAATATTTTCCGATGAAGTTATGAGGGCCATATACATGGCAAAATAATAATTTTGGTTATTTATCCTTTGCGTTAAAAAAATCATTTCCTTCATCAGGCTGTATTTTACTAGACCGGTTATATTTCCTTTCCTAATAATAATAATAATAATAAACTGTCTTTTATTTGTATCCAAAAAACATTTAACATACATATTTGATTCAAGCCATGGCGAGATCTAGCCTAAGGCTACTCTATCTAACCATGTTATTAAGATTAGTTAATTAAATGATAATTAAATTAAAATGCACAATAACTTAACCAAAAGTAAATAAGAGAAATATATCCAAATATCAATATCTTATTATACTTAACTACACAATGCGTAAACCTAAAACTTAACCTCATATATATATTACTGTCTATACAATTGCGGCAAACACATTAATTGTAATAGATAAACTTGTAGAAAAATACCAAAAAAAAAAAAAGAATATAAATAAAAATTAAAATTAAACATCTCTTCTATTTAAAATAATGCGTTTAACTCTTTGCTTAAATGTTGTTACGGAGGAAAGTGATTTAATTTCAGGTGGTAAAGAATTATACACTTTAGGGCCATTATAGCTAAATGAGCCCTGAAATTTTGCGGTTCTATGCTTAGGAATGACAAGGGTATGGCCGTTTCGAGTATCTCTACCATGAATACTAACATTTGATGTAAGTTTATTACGTAAGTATACCGGCTCGCCAGAAAGGAGTACTTTATGCACAAGTGTAGCCAACTGCAGTGTAAATCTTTCATCCAGAGACAACCATTTGGACTTCTCTAGTAGCGGAGTTACATGATCATATTTTTTCATATTAAAGCTAAATTTCAAGCAAGCATTTTGGATTTTTTGTAGGCTATTTTTTTCACGTCGATATAGTGCCGGCCAGATGAGCATATTTGCATAGTTAATAAGGGATAATATTAATGAATCGCAGAGGTAATCATGTAGTATGTGTTATTAGGACACCAATGTACCATCTTCATCTTCAAAGAACTAACTAACTCATTAATTTACAAATGAAAATCGTATTAGTCTCTTACCATGGCTCTTAAGAAGTTCAATCAACTGCCAAACGATATCAAGCTAATTTAAGAAAAATTAAAGTCCAATCTAAAATATGTAGGTACTATATATATATAAAAATAATTTAGGATATATTTATTTCACCTTTATTTCTGTATTTTCCATTTCTTTTCTATGTTGGTTTTGTTTGTTGGACCTGTGCATATGTGTATGTATGTAAGTATGTTTATACCATTTATTTAAGCTATGTTTTAAGTTGTGTAAAGTTCAATTTTTATAACTGTCCTATGGAAAAATGTTGAACTAATAAATAAATAACTATTTTTTTGTATTTTATTACTTTCCACAACTTCGATCTTTAAAGTAAAATTTTACCTCGAAATCGACATTGGTAAAAAAACTTTACAAACTTGGTCCATTTTTCGATCTATAAATCGTTTTAAATAAAGCTTTAGGCAAATAAGTCTACTTGCTCATCACAAAAACTATACGTATCGATATGCTAAAAGTAAAATTTTACATCGAAATCTGCCATAAAGTTCATCAGAAACTTCTTCTAATCATCAAAAAGTGTCCAAATTTCCTATTGATATCATATTATGGCATAAGGCAAAAACTATCTAACTAGATTAGTTTGTTGTTTCAATTCTGTATAATACATTTTAAGAAAATTTCATTTTAAATTTAAATTATAATCCAAAATTTAATTAAGAAGAGTCATATTTGACAACCAACAAAATGAACTGGAAAAATCCCAAAGTAGAAAACGTCCTAAATTTGAAAACTCAATTAATATGCAAACTAGCAATTTTAATATAATCTGGTCCCTGTGGATAATGCAAAATTTAAAGTGCTTTCGTGAAAAATGCATAACTGGCACAATAAATATTCGAAACTTTAATACATACAAGTATGCAATATATCTGCATGAACCGTCTGCAGGTACCCTACACTGTAGGGGTGCATCCATCTAATGATATTAGATGTATCGGATGCTGTGCTTAGTAGATCCATTCGAAACTTTGTTAAATTTATAAAGCTTTAAAATATCAATTTAATGGAACAATGTGCATTGTTGCATTGTTCGCCGGTAAGTTTATTATAATGCCGAAATATATCAGAAAACCTCAAAAACCCATTTTATTTATTACAGCGAGTTCCGTTTAAATAAATGGCTTAAAATTTTCGAGTAATTAATTATCCTATTTTAATGTAATAAAACCATTTACAAAAATATATAACCAGGCTTAAGGCATCTATCCTGTAGAAATAAGTGAGAATAAAGAGTATAAAATACAAGCAAAAGGCTAAATAAAATTATTTATAATGAGGAGATTGTGATTTAAATTCTCGAGAGGACTGTCAGTCCGGCAGACTTTCTCTCACAACAAATCCGTTCATCCAATGCCCATATGCATTAATCTGCGCAGGCCCCTCTCGATGTCCTAAACCTGTAACATGAATCTTAACACGCTAAGATTTGATTCCAGAGAAGGCATATCTGGATTGAGATCACAAATCCTAAACTTCTTCCCCTGTGGCCATATGTATTAACTTACAGCTCCTCCCCTGGGTGATTTTACTTTCTAGTCGGAGCTAAAATAATTCTGTCGATTGTTTAAGTTAAACGAAGCTGAAAGTTAAATCTGTTAAGTGATTAAAATTAATTAAGTGAAATCAAATTAAGCTAATCCGCCGTTAGGACGCTAAAATAATTACTTAATGGAAATAAGGACAACGAAACATAAATAAGACGCAACACAACTCTTAAAAAAAATTTCATAAATAGTGGTCAAGACATAAGAAATTAAAGTATACCACAAACGAAAGACGTGAGTATTGTGATTATCGGGTATAGTCTAAATTTATTAAGTCATGGACAGTATGCATTCGTATCGTTTTTTCCGAAGTGTTTTCTTCATCATCCTCATCATCGTATCATCGGCATATCGGATGGTGTTGACTGGCGTTCCATTGATTTTTATTCCTCCAGTTTCTTCTTCTAGCGCTCTTTTAATAATGTCTTTAGAGTAGGCATTGAAGAGTGTAGGAGACATAACGCATTCTTGCCTAACTCTTCTCGAGATATTTATTTTATCTGATGTCCATTGCTCTACAGAGATTGTTGCTTGCTTGTTATAGTATAAATTAGAAATGATTCATAATTCTTGGTAATCCAGGTGTTTCGACTTTAAAACATGGCGTACTCTATCGAATGCTTTATTGTAGTCTAAAAAACAAGCATACACATCCTGATTTACGTCCAAACATCTCTGAACGAGAACATTAAACGTAAATAGAGCTTCCCGAGTACCCAGTCCTTGTCGAAACCCGAACTGTGTTTCACTTATGTCTAGTTCTAACTTTGGACTTCTTTTATGAATTATTTTAAGAAACAACTTAAGTGTGTGTGACATAAGGCTTATAGTACGATGATCACTGTATTCTTTGGCATTTGGGATTTTCGGTAGGCAAATGAATATTGATGTTAACCAGTTCCGAGGTGTAGTTCCAGTTGAATAGATTTAATGAACAGTTCTACCACTGTATTAATATGTTCCTCGTTAATACATTTAAGTAGATCAATGGGTACTTCGTCTGGTCCAGGACTTTTCCATTCTTCATCGCTTTCATGGCGCACAGTACTTCTTCTTTTGTGATTGTAGGACCCATTTCATCTTCAGTTGGAAGTTGATCTACTGGTGGTAGTATTTCGTCATCGAACAGCTCTTTGGTATATTCTTCCCATTGTTAAATTTTTCTTCGGTGGTCATTAAAATTCGTCCATTTTTATCCAACAGAGTGATGTTTGATGTTTCTTGTATTAACCTGCCATTTCTTTAACTTTTTTGTGTAAGTTGAATGAGTCAAATGATTCTTGGAGTATTTCAATTTCTTGACACTTTTCTTCACAGAATTTTTCTTGGGCATCTCTTATTTTTCTCTGGATGTTTTTGTTAATTTCTTTGTATTTGCTTTTGTCTCGATGTTTATGTGTTCTTCGTTCGTTCATCGTGTCGAAGATATCATCTGTCATCCATTCGTTTTTCATTCTTCTAGGTTTTAGTAGAGTTTCTTTACAAGGTTGTATTATACATTTCCTCAAGGTTTCCCATAGTTGGTTGATATCGTCTGTCTTTTCCTTTCTGTTCTCTAGATTTTTATGTATTTTCTGTTGTATTTTTCACGTGCCTATTGTATTTGTAATTTCCTTGTATTGATTTTACACCTCGGATAGGTCTTGTTACTTCTTTAAGTTTCAGTTCCACTCTAGCAATTAATGGATTATGGTCGGAAGACACATCTGCTCCTGGATAAGCTTTCACTGATTTGATGGCATTGCGGTATCTTTCGTTGATCAGAATGTAATCAATTTGATTTCTGATTATTTTATCTACTCTGTCGCTTGGTACACGTATAGGCCCTCCTATACGGTAATTTATAAATCGTATTAGTAATAATCATGGTTGTTTTCTTGACAAAATTGTATAAGGCGTTCTCCTCTTTCGTTTCCCTCACCAAGTACATAATCTCCGACGATTTTTACTACTGTCCCTTTGCCGACTTTCGCATTGAAATCTTTTACCAACTCGTTCCAGAACATCTGAGATTTGTTGGTAAAATGCTTGTACTTCTTCCTCACTTCCAGCTGTTGTTGGAGCATATATATGTATCAAGTTGAGTTTACTATGTGAGGTTGATAATTGAAGCATCATGACTCTTTCAGAGATAAGTAGAAAGCTTGTAACTGATTTGTTGACTTCTGAATCCACTATGATCGCTACTCCATGTGTGTGTCTTCCACCCCACAGCCAGAGTAAAATACAGTTTTGATACCCATTATACATTATGATTCTTTAGGGAAAGCTATATCTCTGTGTCCCAAGGCGAGCGTGTACTCGGAATCTGTAATAATGGGGCGCTTAAAGATGGTAAAATATGAGTCAATAAGGAAATAAATAAATAACTGAATAAATAAGTTAATAAAAATGTTAAAAAACTAAACCAATTGCCACGCTTTTCCCTTCTTCTAATTGGCGCGAAACCTTCATCTCGGCTTAGAAGAGACTGAGGGTGTATAATATCAAATAAAAAAAAATTGAAATAGGCCCTAGATCTAATGCCGGAGAGTAAGGGTGGGTTTTTATTTATAAGGCGCCACGGGCTTATAGACGGCACAAGCAAGAAATACCCCAAAGCTGAAATATGATACTCGTTTTAGCCCGAGATTCGCAGCTACCAAAAGAAAATTATTTAAATAAATTCGAAATTAAGTTGATTTGAATTCCCGAATTTAATCAGTACGAACAAATGAAAAATGAAATAAATAACCAAGAATTAATTTAATAATGAAAGGAAAGTAAGTAAGCAAGTGTTGAATCGAAAAGTGAAACGCAAAAAAACTAAGTGATAATGATAAAGTAGTAGTTACAGCAAATCAATGGAGCCAAAACATTTCAAACATATAGAGCGCAAATAAACTAAATCAACGTTCAACTACTACGGTCTTTATTTTCTTATCTCTTCTTTTCTATAGCCCAGGTAGGTAGTTAGGTAATCGAATAATTAAATAACACAGGTAAATTCAGTAAATAGAAAGTTGGTCTTTCATTTAAGGGAAAAAATAGAACAAAAGGTGGTGATTTTTTCCAGTTAAATGTACTAAATTGCTTTCGCTAAATAGTACGACTAATATTGACTACTCTTGGATAAATGAAAAATTAAAAAACAATTATTAATCAAAACATTATTTGCCTCAAATAAAAGCCGAGATGATTATTTGACAGATAGGGAAGAAAACTCAAATAGTAATTAAGTTACTTTGCTCACTCGAACGTAATTACCTTGTGTAGGCTAACGAGGTGCAAAAAGAAATGTTATGCAATAAAACCGGCGTTAGAAACAAAACTAATCAAAAATATAAATTTATAAATTTACGTTCTTACTTTTGTAAAGGCGCGCAAACCATGGTCTGTCCTCATAACGCCGCTCTACAAACTAATTAAGTGTTTATAACTAAAACTAGGTAAATTAAATCAGAAGATCGAGCGCTGTCTTTGTTAATCAATTATTAAACAGATTCTATTTGACCATAAAGGCACTCTTCATAGAGGCTAGAAAACTAGATCAGGAACAAGACATAACAACGCTAAATCTACTGAAAGAAAGCGAGTGCTCCCTAATAAAGGTACCTAAATAAGTCCATACTCAAGGAAAATATCACGTAGCTCGTCGCGAATTTCGTCGTGCTATTTAAAAATGTTAAAATAATCGACTGACAACAATAAAGCAAACTGAGTCTTAGATTTTGATTTTTGTCCGAGCAAAGAGAATGATCTTAATTTTCGAGAATCAAATAAGTTAAATTTCAGATTCCGACCTATTAATAAGATCAAAGAAAATTATCTTAGTTAGAGAAAAAAAAGTAATAGTTAAAGCTTAGATCTTGAGCGAAGAAAATGACAGTTTGGCGTATCTTCGTCAAGGATTATCTCCTTAATTAAGTTAAATCTCGGGTTTATCAACCAGAGTGACGAAAATTACGGTTAAGCGTATATATTTAAAGATCGAGAGAAAAGGGAAAAAGGAAAAAAAGCTAATAATAAAGGTAAGGTAGCTCACATTCAGATGCTCTGATGAAGAAAGACTCTCACGGTATCCGGAGCAACCAATCCAGAGACCAGATTGACGTGGCCAAGTGACTGAGCTGTAAAGGCTCGTAAATGAAATCCCGACGGTCGAATCCTGTAGAACATCAAAATATTCAAGGTTCTGCATGTAACTCATGACCAAAGGACATTTAAACTCAGAACAGTCAAAATAAAATATCAAGGGAAAAACAGAGAATAAAAAAAGGAAATTACTTGTAAAGGGTTGCTATTTGACTAGATCTTTGGCACGCTCAGGTATGTCGTGGATGGACAAGAAGGCCTCTGTAAAGCATTAAGACGCAATTAAAATCTCCTCACGGCATCCCAAAATAGCGTAGTAGAGAGACAAGAAAACAAATTCACTCACCTACCTAAAGCAGCATTAAATCCCTGTTACGGGGCGAGTTC
>JAEQML010072925.1:0-15230 GCA_016904865.1 Pissodes strobi
TTCGTAGGTGGAGGCACTCCCTTGCGAGACGAAATAGACGACTGCGGTCCCGCAGTGGATTTTGCACCACCACCACAACCTGATATCGTTTCAGAAGCCGACCCTCCGCCAGCTGAAGAGTCACATCCGGTAGAGGCAGGAGAGCAGGAAGGCGAAGCCCCAGTGGCCGAGTAAAAACTAGACAAAGAATTAGCGCATAAACTAGGTTGATATATCAAGTTATCAAATATTGGTTTATTTAGCTGCATTTCGGGTCGGTTGAAAAGACAGTTAAGATCAGTTGTTGGCATAATTAAACCAGTACGGGAGTGTTTCTACTCAATATGAGCAAGCTTTGTGTATGATGAATGACTTTATTGCAGAAAGTTTTAAGATAATTTGCTCACATTCTTGATTTAGGGAATTTTCGTATGCCAAATAGAAAATAATATTTTGCAGCATGCATGCCTGTTAGCATGGATTAAAATTTATCAGTATAAGTCATGACAGTAAAAGCTTATACTTTTTACAGATATATTCACCTAATATGGGTAAAAATAATCGAAACCCACCATTCTAAATTTAAGGCAAGAAGTGTGTGTTTTAGCTGCTTGTACCCATATAGTTTTTGTATAGTGTTCGTTTCAGTTAATGGTAGTGTCGTGTACCAGATGGTTACTTGTAAAACGCTGTATAGTGTAATGTTTTACTACTCCCCCAATGCTACGTGGCAATATTCTTAACTGTCTCTTCAAATATCGACTTGTACGCTTCTGTAGTCACGTAGATGAAAGGGAGGGGACCCTTTTAACATAAAGCGATACTTGTTACGTTAATAATGCGTTGTAAGGTTTTTAATATTTCAGAATTTGTTTTAGTTGAGTTTTAAATAGGCTAGAAATTCACCCGACGGATTTTCAAATGTTTATTTGTTTTTTGCTAAAAGTTAGCAACAATAGTGTTACTCTCGATGTTGGTAAGGCATCACCGAGTTTACTTTTCCAAGTATTTGCGAAATAAAAAGCTACATTGATATTCACTCAACGTCCAGTTTGATTTGGATTTGACCTATTCGTTGAATAATAGCGGCATATTAACTTTCGCATTAGGAATAATGTGATGTCCAAATCGAGAAAAATGCTCATGACCATTTTTGAATTACATTATATTAATATGTGATGTCACTGGCAGCAGTCTTGGAAACTGCAGTTTCAACTTGGACTTCGGGATGTAAACTTAGCTTAAATAGTTCAGTTGAATAATTTTTCAAAGATACTAGTTTTTTCACCATATCGAGTATATTTCAGACATTGATACCTAGTCCGAAAAGAACTGTATTTGAATGTAGAGTATGTTATGTAACATATATTTTATTTAGGCACCACATTATAGAGGAAAATTTTGCATTATAGTATTTGGGATATCGACGTAATGGTATTTATCAATTTACTCTGGAAATATTGCAATTTTTACCTTTATTATTATCACATAATTTAATTCTTTGGAAAATTGTTTAGTGAATATTACTATAGTAATAATATAATATTTAAAAGGGTCCGTCCGCGGGTACTTCCCTTTTTCTTTTCTTATTGTACAGATTTTTCTAGTGTATAAAACGAGAAACCTAATAAATTAAGTCAGAAAAATTGGATAGGTGAACAATATTAGTGATTGCTATTGTAATATTTGACCTCTGAAAGAAAGGAAATAGACATCTATTTATTAGATACAATTTGTTTTTGTATATAACTAACCCAAATTCGTTGTATATAACAATACGAATAAAAGCTTGAGACAGTAAGACAAATAAAATGAGTGTATAACTGTGACATTACAAAGAGATCAGGACCTTCAGTTCGTATCTGCCAACTGAACATAAAAGGGAGCAGCAGACCCGAATGCGAATACCTCGCAAAATATCTTCTTGACAACAACGCCAATGTTGTCCTCCTCCAGGAAACCCATGCATCATCAGAGGACGATCTGCGCAAGAGTGGTAAAATACCTGGTTTTGCGCAACCTACCACCAGACCTACGGCAACGCCACATACGTTCGCAGCAATATTGAAGATGCCCACACTCTTTCCATTGCATGTGGTGAGGATAAGAATGGGCGAAACCAAAATAATAAACGTTTATAAACCACCAAACAAAGAATGACCTGACGAAGTATTACCCATTTATGAACACCCAACAATATATGCAGGGGACTTTAATAGCCACCACGAGTTATGGCGGTATGCACAAAGCAATGAAAATGGGGAAACATTGGTGGAATGGGCCGAGGAAAACAATCTACATCTCGTTTTTGATGCTAGAAAGAAAGAAAGGGGCACATTTCACTCGGCTGTGTGGAAAAGGGACTACAATCCGGATTTGTGTTTCGTGACCATTGATTGCAACAGACCACTGCCAGTTCAAAGAAGCGTTGCCGATAACTTTCCGCATAGCCAGCACAGACCGGTGATAATGGACGTCGGACTATCTATACCTCTTATTAAATCAACTCCCGGACCGCCACGAGCTCGATAAGGCAATCGGTATGACCGATTCAAAAAGGCCGTTATCGCTGTGGCCAAAAAGCACATTCCTAGATGCTTTAGACAGGAATATATACCAGGGTGGAGCGAACATTGTCAGCGACTACGACGATTTTGCCAATAGCGGAAACCCAGACATTGCCAACGACCTAATGCACAGTCTGGATGTTGCTAGAAGGCAAAAATGGACAGAGATGGTAGAAAAAAATGAACTTCGCCCAGTCAAGCAGAAAAGCATGGAGTCTCTTGCGCAAGCTTGGTGGATCTGAAACTACCGCAAGGAAAAACTTACCTTTCACACCAAATGCGATAGCTAACAAAATTATAGAAACATCTAGAGCTCCCCACCAAAAGGCACACACGATGGAAATTAAGGAATAATTAAAAACGTTAAAAAGAACATCTCCGAACGAATCGAACTTTTCCAAACCATTCTCAGATGATGAAGTCAATTCTTAAAGATGTAAAAATGAGGAAGGCTCCTGGCTTCGATGGAATCCACCCGGAATTTCGCAGACATGCCGGGAAAAACAAGGTAAAATCGCTCACCAATTCAATTCAATTCAATTTATTCACTTCAATGTATATACAGCATGATAATATTATTATATATAATATAAATTACATTAAAAAACATGCTATAAGAATATAGCATGTATAACATGCTATAGCAATATATAACAGAAAACTTAATTATAAGGTACCTAGCTGACGTAATAGCTGTAATGCACCAGATTAACCTACAGACATCATTAATTATTATATAATTTTATTTATTTTTTTTTTCGCTAAATAACAATACACTTCACATTATTACTATACCAAATCAACCGTCGAAATTAGCGTACCTAATTAACGTACTTATTCTACTAATTTAAAAAAGAATCTCAAATAACTCATAGTTTTCAAAAACACATTTTTTTAAATCTGTTCTTGTTAGTACACACTCATATCTTAGGGGGTAGCATATTATAGATTTTGGGACCAAGATATGTTAAATACTTTAAATTCAAGTTATTGTTACTTACAGGAATTATTAATTTTTTTGTTGAAATTTGTCCTGGTACTATAGTTATGCTGTACATAATGTTTCATGTTCTCTCTCTCTTTAATATAATTACACACTGTCAGCAAATGCAGGCTTCTGATATTACTTATTTCTGGGGAAAAAAGCATATGGCTGGGGTATAATTTATTTTTTTTAAATAATTATCTTGAAGATATATTTCTGAATTATGTTTAAGTTGTACAAACTATTTGTATAAATTCCACCCCGTACCACAATTCCATATCTGATAATTGATTATATTATTGCCTTATAAACAGTTATTAAAATCTTTGTGTTAAGAAATTCGCGTAACAGATAGAATTTATGAATTAGCTTACGCATTTTTGTTGACAAATACTCTATGTGAGGTGACCATTTAAGATGTTTGTCCATCACAATACCTAGGTACTTAGTGTAAGATGTTTCATATATCTCTTGGTTGTCAATTATTATGCTACTAAAAGCTGGTCTATTAGCCTCTATAAGAGAAAACGCGATACATGTTATTTTCGCCAGATTTAAAGTTAATTTATTTTGCTGTAACCAACATCGAAACAACTTTAGGCCATTTATAGCCTTAATCCTTACCATTTCCCAAGTATCTCCAGCTAATTCATATGTACATGTCAATGGTACCATTACGGTATCATCGGCATAGGAGATTGCCAGACCATTGAAATTTAATTTTAAAAGCGAGTTAATATTTATAATAAATAGTAGGGGACCCAGTACTGTCCCCTGTGATACCCCAATCTTTATTTATAGTCTTTCACTCAATACTCCATTTAACCTCACCATTTGATACCTGTCCCCCAAGTAACTCAAATATTTCAGCTGCCCCAAGAAGTCTGTCGTGAGGCACAGTGTCGAACGCCTTTACAAGGTCTAAAAATATTGATATACATTTTTTATTATTATTTAAATTTTGTACAACTTCTGTTACCAGCTGTTGCATGGCATCCGACGTGCTACACCCCTCAACAAAACCATACTGATTGGGTGAGATTATTTTATTATCTTTAAGGAAAGCGACTAATCTATTTTTTAGGCATTTTTCAAACAACTTTGCAAAATTACTTATGAGATTTATGGGTTTATAGTTATTGATTTGTGTTTTTGGTCCAGCCTTGTGTATAGGTGTAATAACAGGTAACTTAAATTCAATTGGCACAATCCCATTTTGTAAGCTTATATTAAAAATGTGTAATAGCGGATTTATTATTTCTCTGTGTGTTAATTTTATTGTCCTTGAATGTATGCCATCGTGTCCCGGCGAGCTATTATTCTTTAGTGTAGATATCAAACCAATCAATTCATTTTTACTAATAGGGTTTAAAAATATTGAGTTTTTATTAATATCCTTATTTCGACAGTCCACGTTTAGGGTTGGAATCTTTGAGGCCATTTCAACTCCGATCTTATTAAAATATTAATTGCAAAAATTTGCCATCTCATGAGAGTCTTCGATATCCTCTCCATAATTATTTTGTATATGTATGCCGCCTGATTGGATTTTCTTATTTTCTCTATAAGTGGCATCATTTATAATTTCATAAAGTTTTTTCATATTGTTTTTATTGTCTTCAACTTGTCTTTTATAATAATAATTTTTTTGTTTATTTATATAAGTTTATTGAGAAGATTTCGATACTCCTTATATATTTTTTCAAGGTCTGTACTATAATTCAACAATAACTTTTTTTTTCATTTTGTCTCTGGTTTTAATAGATTTTACACCACTTTCTTTTGTTACACTTTCCAAAAAATCTGACGTCATTTATAAAATCAATTTTTTTAACAGGTGGTTGCTTATATACCGCTGTTAACCCAAATAAAATATTATTAACTTCAACTGTTATTCTACTTAATGTAACTTTAGACCTATCTAATTTTGTACAGGAGAATAAAACATTAATTTTATTTCTTACAAAAATTATAACACCATCATTTTTGTTAAAATTGGCCTCATTATAGGTTTGTTCTAGCAGCGATTTCAAACCAAAGCCAAGCCATCCGGAGTTTGCACATTGCAATATAAGCGACACTTAAATCGCTATGCGCAAACTCCGGATGGCTTGGCTTTGGTTTGGGTTTAAATCGCTGCTAGAACAAACCTTATAAAAAGTTTGATGACCCGGTAAATTACAATAATCCGCGGATAGAAGTTGAAACGTTTCAGTTAGTACGAGGATATCAATATTATGTAGATTATATGATTCTATAAATATAAGAAGGTTATCAATATTTTTATTAAAACTCCTAATATTAACATGCATTATGTTTAAAAATAGATCTTTATTCTTCACCAATCTTTCAATTGATGGACTGTCCACTCTTTCACCACTTATACTGTTCTTACCAATAGTCTTGAGAATCTCATCCTGTGTGAGACAAACCATAATATCTATGTGGTATAATCTATTCTGTTTTTAACAACTTCAAGATGATATTTGAATGATGGACAGTCAAAGTCAAATGTATTATGGTTTGTCCCATGCTTCATACCATACCGTTAATTTGCGTCCATACAGTTTACATATCTTTTTCTTTCACTTTTGCATTCAGCCGTGTCATGATTGCCTGCACAGTTTCCACACACTTGATCCCTGTCACACTTGTTACTTTTGTGATGGAATCCAGACACTTATAGCATCTTGCCACTGTTATATCATCATACACCGGCAGACGATCCTAGTCTATATATATCTTTTCATGGTTTATCATTTTAAAATATAGGCTTCCTGAACACTCAGCATGGAGTGTAGATTTTGGGCGATTCTTAAACCTCTTAATATAAGTAATTTTTCATCTGGATTGATTCATGTGTTTTGCTTTTTTATTGTTTCTTCTAGTTCGTCTTCAGATTTCTCCCCAGTGCAGTTAACAATCTTTTATCTTTGGAAGAATTTTTTTTTCAATTTCATACTTTCCATTTAGCTTGCTTCAGTATCACATTTTAACACTATATTTCCTTTCTTAGTCTCTTTCATATTTCTGATTCCTAGATTTAATCTTGCTGAATTTATAGAGTTTTGGTCTTCCTTTTTGGTTTTTTTCAATATTTTGGCTATTTTTTGGTTTTATAATAACTGTAGGCAAATTGATTTTCACATTGGGATTCTTTTTTATATGTATTATATTTGGTGGGACGTTCTACACTTTACTAGAATAGCTATCCTTTTTACAATTTTCCTTTAATGTGTCTATGTCTTTTCTCATGTCTTCTAATAGTCCTACCATATATGGCATTCTGGCCAGCATCCTTTTACATTCTTCACAAATCAGGAGTAATACCCTTTTCTGCAAAGCCATGCAACGCACTTCAGATGAAGTCATATTGTTGCATTCCTTATGAATTCCTTGTAAGCAGGAATCACATCTATAAAAATCAGCTGTGCATGTCTGTTTACATTTGATACAGACTTCGGTGTTTAGTTCATTGCCCTCCATGATTATTTATGGTTTTACTTTTATCACCATTTAATGGAATTCTCCCAAAAAATAAATAAATGGAATGCAAGCAAATACTCGTAGCATATTTTATGTCGACGTTTTTTTCTGAAAGTACTATTGTTCGATCTTTAGATCTAATTATTTCACTGTTCTTATTTAACACATTTTAGGCAAGTACATCATTGCATGGAGAAAACCATAACGCATCACTGGTAAAAATGTTGTTTTTTACTCGACTATATCCATAGAAACTTTAGGTTCTTGAAGATACACAAACAACACGCGATTAATTCACGAACAGTATTCCTCTCTAACATTCTGCTGACTGGAGATCTGCCTAAGGAGTTCAAAAAATCCAAAATAATAGCCTTGCTGGAGCCAGGAAAACCTGCTGACCAGCCAAAGAACTGCAGGTCTGTTGCTCTTCTTAGCTGTGCGTACAAGCTTCTGGAGCGCTTCCTACATAACAGAATAATTGCCAGTACCATTATGGGATACCTGCCTCCTGAGCAGGCAGGATTTAGACCGGGACGCAGATGATGACACTGACGTCACACATGGAGGCGGGTTTTCAACAAAGACTGAAAACAGCCGCTGTGTTCTTAGACTTGACGTCAGCCTATGACACGGTCTGGAAGGAGGGACTGATTTGCAAATTTTTGAGAACCATAACATGCCAGAAAACAGCCCGCCTGATTCAGAACGTGCTGAACAACAGATGCTTCAGGGTGGTCCTCGACAACAAAATTAGCCGCACCAAGACAATAAATGGCCTTCCTGGCCATTTATTGTCTTGGGTCGCTCCTAGCCTCCCTCTTATTTAACCTATACATATCAGACTTACCAGCCACAGAGGGGAAAAAATTCTGCTACGCGGACGACATAGCACTGGCCAATCAGACACAAATCTCTTGATGCTACGGAAGCTATCCTCAACAACGATCTTGCCGTCTTACACACATACTTTAAGAAATGGCGACTAATACCAATCCCTACCAAAACTGAGGCATCGACATTTCAGCTAAATATCAAAATGGCAAATGCGCAAATAGAAGTACAACTAGGGGATACCATCTTGAAACACAACAGGCACCCTAAGTATCTAGGAGTGACCTTGGACCGCACGCTCACTTATCGGAAACACCTGGAGAATACCGCGGTGAAAATGGCAACCCGAAATAACATAATTCAGAAATTATGCGGAACCTCGTGGGGAGCAACTGCAACAACATTACGCACCTCATCCCTAGCCCTTGTTTTTTCCGTAGCTGAATACTGTGCCCCGGTGTGAATTAACAGCTGCCATTCCAGACTTGTCGACAGGCAGCTGAATAGCACAATGAGGCTGATATCTGGTACCATCAAGCCTACACCTACATACTGGTGGTCAGTGCTGTGCAATATATTCCCACCCGAAATACGTAGAAAGGAGGCGCTACTGCACGAACACAGAAAGATCACCTCATACGCAACACTACCAATTCACAAAGATCTCGCACAACTGAGAAACAGAAGACTATACCTGGTTGAGTCTCTCCAAAATGACGGCTATGACCCTGGGGATTATGGGCGCGGGACTGGACTAGACAAACAAGTGGTCATAGATAAAACACTAAAAAAAACACAAGTGATGTCCTGCAAAACTGGTTCACGGCTTATAACTACAATATCCCAGGAACCGACCTAAACTGTAGACAATGGTCAGCATTGAACCGCGTGCGCACAGGACATGGAAGGTGCGCAAACTCGCTGCACAGATGGGGGAAAACAGCATCACCGGAATGCGACTATGAAATGAAAATATCAAAATTGTATTGTTTTTTGTGTAATTTGCTCACGTTTGTAAATCTGTACTTGTTTTATACAGTGCATATATGGCCATACGCTAAATAAATACATGTTATAAGCTTAATTGGTCGGAATAAATAATTGATTCATTATTGCTTAAAACCATAAAGGAGGGGTGGTATCTTAATTATTAATTAACCACCTTTAATAAACTTTATTACCATAGGGTAGGGAGATTATATCTATAGGATGAACTGAAACATGTATTCATTTTGATTCGCTTTAATAATGCAGGTGTAAATTGCATTAAATATGATAAATATATACAGTATTTTCTATATTAATATCAAGCATTCATCCTTTCGCACATACAACTAATATTACAAACAGGTTACTTGTTTCTAAATAACGACTAAAACGGTCTTGATTATGCAATTTAAAACTGAAATATGTTTGTCCTTTCTGACTTTAAATGAAATTAATTTTTATGCTTTCAATCTAGCACCTTTCTGTCTTACATAATACCTTAATCTTCAATGTTTTACTTCACTGTAATCAGCCAGGGATCTCACTTTGAATTGACTTGTACAAGTACAACTTGAGCTACCAATTCGGTACCGCCATTTTACGGATTCTCTTCAACTACAGGGAAGCAACAACGCCACGTCGCTTTTGGCTTTAAGGAATTGGGTTAAACTGCCCAAAGTAGGTCTTTGTCCAATCTTGGACAAAGATAACTGAGGTGCACTAAATATTTTCTAATATTTGTGCATACTAACGGAGAAATTGCCTAAAAGGGTGTGGTGACCGTTTGGCGCGAAGACGAGAACAAAACTTTCGCTGTTGATCGATTGAAAATCTAAACTGCACTTTGAGAGGCTAGAGAGCGGTGACCAGACCGATCTAATACACAAAAATAACTAACAAAATGAGAGAATCACTAATTAGTTGCCTTAAACAGGGCTAGGACAAGGCTGGATGTTTTTCGGCGCAGATGAGTGTTTGCTACGCAGTTTTATATATTGTCTATGTACGCAGTGAATTCTAGTTTGTCTATCGCTAGGCGGCAGACCAAAAAAAGTGGGGATTCGCGGGAAAATCCGCGTGGATTTCATTTGAGGTGAAAGCATTTTCTTTCTTTCTTTGACACATGGTTTACTGGACACTAACGGAGACACGGATATGTTTTAAATTGGAAACGATTAAACACGATTGAATTGACGGAGTGTCATTTTGCGTTCTAGAGAATGCCGTATATGACGGACTCTGTTATACCAACAAACCAGGTTCGGACTAAGGGATCGTAATGAAGAACTTAAATATGCTGATTTAAATGCACAAATTTCTGTTTACAAACTATACGGTGAAAAACGATAGTTTATATACGTGTTGGGGTGTTCCCTCGACACTTAATATATTAGATATCATTTTTTTAAAATTGCTTGTAAGCTGAGAACGTTATCGGAGATAACGTTCTTAGAGGCCAGAATTCTAGGAGTCTCTATCAGTTGACACAAATCAAATTTAAAACGTAATTAACATGGCTAAACTTAAAGTTAAATTAAATCTGCTGTTTTCTCAGAATCTTTTGAAATTCTCGGAGGCAATGCCATCAATAAATCCTGCTGGGTGTGGGATCAGAACATTGTACTGTCGTCGGCAAGCACAGTAAATCCACCCCAAATATTAATGGCCGCAAGATCGTTCACAAAGAAGGAACAATACAGGACCAAGCACTGATACCTATGGTCACCCGTCAGCTAGGTGTCGCAAGCATCCATCAATCTTAGAAAGTCACTTATAATCTTGGACAGCGAGGGTAACAGTAAAAATTTCACCTCCCTTGAATAGAGGTTAAACCACTGCAGTTTTTAGGCAAGATGGGAAAAGGCCAGTATCAAATGAAACACTTATTGAATTTAGCAGGATATTAAGAGCACAATCAGGGAAATTTTCAAGAACTTCAACAGAGGTCTTCTTATTCTTGATGGTATCGAGGAAAATTTTCAATTCCCTAAGATCAATATGTGCTTCGTAGGGTCTGGAACTATACGATAGTAGATCAGTCTGAGACTAAGTTTAGTTTTTCGTTTCTGAGCAATTCAGCGGTAAAACTACCAAGTGTAGCCCGGCTGACACTTAATCGTTATTTTAGTCTGTAGTTATTAAAATAATCGTGGAAATAATAATTGTGTATCTCCTAAAATTAATAGAGGAAGTCCTTATACCAGAAGTACTTCACGGTTTCCCAGGTTTGTTTTTAATTTTACAGAAGGAAATTTTGAAAATGCTCACAACAAGCCCATTAAAACCCTGCAAAAACTCCAAGCACTCGTAAATCCCGGTTTTCCCTACACACGGACGATTAACCTTGTGATAATCCTCTACCGACTCATTTTTGAGTCTCAGGCTTCTATTACTATTACCTCCTGTGTTATTGATTTGGTGTCTAGACTGGGATTTCCCACTGTCTTTATAAACAAAGACCAGGTGAATTGCCTTTTGGTTTATTTCTTATGTCCCGTCATTTTGTAATTCCACGTGGATATATGGTTAATGTTTCCTTAACTGCTATTGCAGGCGTTTCGTCTCGTTCAGCCTCTTAAGACAGCCTAGCTGATTTCAAGCCAAAATTTGGCAAATAGTTTTTCAAAAATGTTCATAAAAATGCGTTTAGAGAAACATCATGATTTTTTAAGTTGACAAACAATTTCCAAATTAATTTAATTATATATTTTTTTGTGAAGTGTATAGGTAATCAAGCAATATTAATTTCTGAATAAAAATGTTAAGCATAAGCAGCAGGATCTGGCGAAATAGACGCGGACTTTGCGAAACTGCTTGTTGAAGAAGATGAACTGAAGAGCTGACTAAATTACATGTCATCCCTGTCTTAAAAGTTTGCAGTACAATAAGCCTTTATGAGGCTCATGCAATTATTTTTGAAGTTAATATATCGAAAAACGTATAAATTGCAAAAAAATATCATTTAAACAATTTGTCTTTAAAAATGTAGTGGGCACACGGAAAACCCAGCATCCAGATGACCTCGTTGCCTGATTGTGGCTATCACAAAGCATTTGTAGATTTCAGTGTTACCAGAGCTTGGTAGAAGTCTTGAGAAATATTAGAATGTAGGACAAAGGTCTGATAAATATCATAAACTTACATTGGAGTCAATCGGCAGCTGTAAGATAGCATGGAGGGAAAGATGAGATAAACATCCTATGAGGAATAAGGCAAAGCATTATATTAACCTCCTCACTGTTATTTAATGTCTATTCGGAACACATTTTTAGACAAGCCCTAGAAGGCGTATATGAAGGAGTGCAGTCTGCATAGAAGGACTCCAACACCTCATCGATAGACTGACACTGGTCAATGTGGCCAATCTCAGAAGATAAAAAATTGAATTTAAAAGGTCGATATCTGAGCTACTATGTGTTCTTCGTTTTACTGTCTGGGGCAGAATCATGGATGTTAACAAAGACAACAAGTGAAAAATTAGAGGTTTTTTGACATTTTGCTGTAAGGTAGAAGCACGGCACATTGTTATATGTGCCGTGGTAGAAGTCTGATGCATAAACCTAATCATCGATGTTAAAATTGTCCATAGAATAAAAAGGAACAGAGACATATTAACCACACTAAAAGCTCCAATATCTTGGCCATATTACGTGGAATGAGAACAGAAATCATTTGCTTCAGAAGATTTTGCAAGGGGAGGTTTTAGAAAGGAGAGTGTCCCCCCGCCTAAAGTAGTACTTATAATTTTGAAATAATAATGAACTTTTAAGTAACAATATATAATAGTACTACAAGTGAAATAATCAGTGTTTAAATATACAGTCCGCTAACTGAAGATACCAAAATATTAAAAGTAAAAATCAATATACAGGTGGTGGTCCATCCAATAAATGCCGCCACAGAAGTCCGAGCAGAAGATGGATATCTTGTTAAAAAAAACCTCAGAACTTTCTATCCCGTTCGTGCCGGGCATATCAGATTGACTGCAGCATCAAGTTCGAATTTTTTTGAAAAAATTAAAGGAATTAAACAGTGAATTTTAAATTAAAATTATTTAATTTCAAATTTACATACAATTTAATAACCTTCAGAATAAGGCCAACATTTTATAGATATATTTTTCTAACACCTTAATCTTAATGAATATGATATTATATTATTCGAACGAGTTAAAGCGTGAACGTTGTAAAGGGGGATTAAAAAAAAATCTTTCGATATTCATTTAGTCGATTCATATTTTAGGCACTTTGCATCTCTGTCTACCCCATGCTGACTCATGCAATCAGGCACTGACTATATGGGTTAGCATATACTTTAGTGTGTAGGTAATAGTAAGAAGTAGAGTGCCTGGGCCAGGGTTGATTCTCTTTGGGGAGTAGCCGGGTCGATTCTCTTTGGAGCTACAGACGAGTTCAATTCTCCCTGATGACCTTGAGATAGCCCACTTGGCCTTGGGTGTATTCGACCTTGAATGCCCTTGAGTTGTGTTTTTTGAAGGTCGCGCAGATGACCTTGGTATTGCTTCAAGTATGTATGACCTTGAACACCCTTAGGATTGTTTTGTGTGTTACCTTGAATGATATTGAGATAATTTGAATGCCCTTGAGGTTTTTTGTTGACGGTTGTGCATATGGCCTTGCTCCAGGTGTGCATGACCTTGAACGCACCTGGGACTATGCAGAGGGTTGTTGTTCATGATGTTTGAAAGTCAGTTAAGGACGTGCAACTTGACTTTGTGTACCCTTGGGATAATTTCAAGCGACATCGACCTCGAGTGTCCTTGCGGATATTTGAAGATCACACATTTGACCTTGAATGACTTTGAGCTGGTCTTGGAACTTTTAGTGTGACGTCACCACCTTCAGAAATATATTGTGGATATAAAAGGTTTAATAATGCAGGGAACAGCTATTGTATGACATTGAGATAATTTGAATGCTCCTGTTTTTTGTTGATGTTCAAGGCCATACGCTTGGAGCAATCCCAAGGTAATATGCGCTACCTTAAAAAACAATTCAAGGACATTCAACGTCGAATACACCCAAGGCCAAGTGGGCTATCTCAAGGTTAGCAGGGAGAATTGAACTCTATAGCCTCAAAGAGAATCGACCCAGGGGCCACAACACCAAAATCCAGTCCATTGATCCGTATTGCTGCCAGTAACAATGCAAGGAAAACTTCAAATCTAGTATTACTTCAGAAACAGTTCGGTTAAGTTATAGATGCCTACTACAATCAAACGGAAATGCATGCGAATTTTTGAGCAGAACAACAGCTTATGGGATTCTTATATCAACATTAATAGTCTCATGCATGTTCTAAAGTAGGATGAACCAATGAAGAAATTTTGTATTTTGCCAAACGTTGGAAAAATTAATGCGAGGCTAAGCTAACAGAATAAATTCTCTATTTCATGTTATCACCTATTATTTGTCCGTAATAATGCGTGACGTTCGTCCTCACCTCCAGCCTCCAGAAGTATCAGATTTCTATAATCTTACCTGTTGCTATACAATAGAAGTTGACGTTTAGAGATAGTGAAAATATTTTTATAGCCTTGAAAGTAATAGTTTAGGTTCCATTGCCATGACAGAGGGTTCTGCTAAGTTGATATTATTCGCTGACGATGCCACTATTTGGACTATCACTGAGGGCCTTAATATGTGTGTGAAACATGTTGAATCTTACATAAGATTATTTAAGTATTTGAATATTGCAGTGTAAATATAACAATTTCATTGTCAAACTCTAAAAGAGCTTAATTTTGTCCCAAGACCTAAAGTAAAATTAATATAATCTCGTAGACAGACAGAGATGCAAAGAAAACCTGATGGGGTTCTTAAAACTAGAAGGTGAGACCAGCCGTTGTGGTGGTGATGAAGATTTTCTCTACGGAGTTGATGTAAGCTGCTGATCTCAGGTCGATACCTAAGTTGTACTGCTGCGCCGTCCTCATGATTGCCTGAAATTCGAATATTTAACGTGAAACTAGCACGAGAATAATTGAAAGTTATTTAGTTGTTCAAAGCGGTACACTGCTTCGAAACAAGATATTATGGATTTTTCTTCAGATATATTGTTGTAAAATTTAGATTTATATTTTGTTAGAATGCATGCTCTAAAGATTCAGTTTGTTTAAAATAAGGAATATAGGTACCTACATCTTGATATGCATATCTTCTGCTTCAGTTTCTTAATTATAATAATTATAGAACAACATAGACTAACAGATTTTTCAATCCAAGCATACCACTGTCACAAGAAAAAGTATCAACCAATTTATTATTAGCCTGTCAAGAATTTTAAAATAGAGTATCTGAAGTAGGTATCAAACAGGTATGGGTACTTCTAAAGCACCAAGCCGGTAGCTGAATTAAATAAGTAAATTATTTCCC
>JAEQML010072926.1:0-15229 GCA_016904865.1 Pissodes strobi
AAAAGGATATTCTAAACGGTTAAATATATTATTCAAAAAGGACAATACATTTAATTATGTCAGTAGAAGTGTTAAATGCCAACAATGCCTCGCGATGACTATCAAAAATCACCTAGATATGAATTTCTCGCGCACAAAGTCAGTTTTTGAAGCACGATTAATTATTTTTCATGGTGCTTGAATGTTCTGAATAACAGGATATTTCCTCCCTATTTTCTAAGCGCACTTCTGTTACAATTTACCATTGTGCTTTGATGGAGATATTATAAACCCCCGGGCCATTATAAAGTTCAAAACTTTGCAATTCATCTATTAACGTGACTAAGCAAAATGTCCTTACTATATACTTTTAACTGTATCATTTATGTTATGTAGCCTAAAGTTCTGTTAAACGGTTTTTATTTAACCGTGAGAGTGTTGAGTTATTTTTTGTTTTCCTTTTTGTTATCTGCTAAGCTAAAATTATTTTATCATTTTGGAAAATTTGTAATCTCTATATATGTTCGGCTTTAGGCAGGATATTAATATATTCTTTTAACTCCCTTTGACGGGCTTTTATGAAAATGATGTTTTATTATTTCATATAAGAAAGTACCTTTTCTGCTTGATGCAAGCTTTGGGCAACACGCTGTATACGAATAATCCAACAACCCCGTTTAATAAATTTGCATTTGCCTAACTTTTAATGTCACAGTTTGATTCAAAAATAATAGAAATGCAGTATTTATTTAAAAAAATAGATAAAATCCGATTATGCTCAATGACTTATACAGCATTAGAAGGGGAAAAACTACCTCAGTGCTTACTGCCTAGAGCTTGAATGAGAACAATGAGTAATATATTTATAATTTATTTCAATTGTATTTTTATTAGTAGTAGTTTGTAAAATTTGATACTAGCACTGGGCTACTTTGCACGACCACAGCCGCCTCCAAGTCCCAGCCGCGAAGTACAAACAACGGCAACGCTGGATGAAGATAAGTTAGTCACGCGACATCTGGCACGTCTAGTATGTAAACTTCAGGGGAACAGGTTGTTTATTTTCGGTTCTCCTAATTAAATAGCATTTTTTACCGGGTTTTCGTTGATATATTACAAAAACCTTGTATGCAGTAATTGCCAAGAACCTCTATGAAGTGTTAGTTACTTATTTTGGTCAGGATTCTCCGTAATATCAGTAAAAAAGTGACAAATCAAGTGAAGGCGGCCGCGATCATTTGCCATACTTTAATGCGGCAAATAATATTTTTGATATTTTTCGCTGATGAGCTAATGTGAACATTCTGTGTCCAGTTCATTTATTGATAGTGCTGTTTATTTTAGCTTATGTCCGATTTGTAGGTACAAGAAAGTGAATTAGTGAAAAATATATGTATAAGCATAAGTTTGGAAATGTGGTAAGTCGGTACCATATTTTTTACATATTGTTTATTTATCATTATGCCAAGTCCATGCTGTATTACTGGGTGCAGTTCAAATTGTCCTAGCGTTTTAAAAGCAGAGGAAAGGACTGAATTGGTTTTTTACTCTTCAAAAGACAACCTGAAAATTCAGTGGCTAAAAGCCATTCCAAGAGCTGGCTAGTCGCCCACTAAATATTCTGTAGTTTATGCCAAACGTTTTGTCACAAGTGATTTGTTCGTGGGGATATTTTTCTTTTAGCTGATGGCACCACAAAAAAATCCCACAAAAGTGAGACTACTTAGGGAGTTGGCGCTGGTGCCCGCCTTTGCCACTGCAACTAATGCAGGTTTATTGTAGCACTACAAATCATGCTTAGAGGACCTCATGCAGTCTGGTCTTCCTAATCAGACTCCACTACATTTGCAAATGCAGTACCGGCTACTCCATGTACCTTGCAGGTCTGAGTTTGTTCTCTCCTAGCCTTGCATATCTGAGCCTGCAGAGAGCCTCACACTCGCACCACACGTGATTTAGAGTTTCCTTCTCCTCCTGACAGAACCTGCAACGGCTATTATCTGCCAGGCCAATCTTTTCCATGTGTCTGTTCATTCAGCTGACCCACTATTATTCTTCTAGTGAGATTAAATTTAACAGCTATTCCGTGCATTTTTTCCAATTTGCCTGCTTACTTTTTAAAAATTGTTCCCATTCCTAGAAAAAGTCGACCGGGGCGAAACAAGGAGCATCAAAAGCGTAACTTTCGACTTAATCAAGCTTTCGAACAATCAGATTTAATTAAAAGTTTTGAATATCTTTAAAATTATTCACAGAAAATCGATGTTTCTTAATTTTGGCAAGTTAAAATTGTAAGTGGCTCCAAAATATATTTTTATTGTCTAGATTTGACCAATGATTTTCTAAAGAAAAAGCAAATATTTACACAAAGCGTTAAGCTTACTTAATTTCGAGACTTCAGAAGATGATAACCAATCCAATAATTTAAATGCAGAAGATAAAAATTACTTTTGATCGATCAGATAAATCTACTTCTAATTAAACAGAAACATTATCACCATCAACAACAGTAATGTCTTTTATGTTGTATACGATTTCTCCTTCTAATACCAATTCTTTTGCTGCAAATGTATAAGCATAAATGATATGTTCATACTTTGGTAACTTTTCAGAAATTTTAAAATTGCTGCCCGTAAACAATATAAAAGGGGCATCTCCACGCAAACGCGGCGCGGCGTAGCCACTTTTCACTTCGCGGCTGGGATTTGGAGGCAGCTGTGGCACAGCTCAGGGTAACTTGGCGCAACGATGCATCTAAGATATGCTGCCCTCTGGTGTCAAGAGAGGTTACAAAAACATGTAATGGGAGTTTGTTATATCTCATAGGATAGGTAACCTATGGATCTAACCTCTTTTTAATCTTTGCTTCTAGTTTGTTGACAACATGACAACGTGTTGATTTTTTACTGAACTTGCATGCGGATTAGTTTCTAAAAGATTTTCAAAGCTAATTCGACAAGAATTAGTTTGGGTTAGTTTGGGTTACACACATTTTCCCACCTTGTTAAGAAAGCTACTTTGTTCCTCTTGAGGAGCATTTAAAGGCCTTCAAGATAAGATAATCCTATGCAAGAAACTCCTTGAGGGCAGCTTTAAAGTATTTTTGATTAAATAAGTCAGATGTCTTGGATACACGGAACTCGAACTCGAGATAGAAAATTGAATGTTGCCCCAGGTCGAAGTATCAATGTGAATATTATGGAAAACAACACGAGGAAAAAAATTCTTTTGCAGGTTTATCTGAAGAAAAAAGAAGTAGCATGATGATGAAGAAGAAACGGATTATTTTTCTTGTGTTGGCTCGCAAAGCTTGGAAGAGGAAGCTTCAGCAACAGAGAAGATAATTTCAATGGTGGTTCAATTAATTCATCTAAAGAGATTCCTTTGAAATTAGTAACTCTAAAGAATGAATTTGGTGAATATGTCATTTTCACTTACAAAGTTCGAACATTTCTGGGAATCGTCATTGAAGTGAATGAAGCTGGTACAGACATTCGAGCAATGACAAAAGCGAAGAAGGCATGGAAATGGCCAGATGAAAAACACAACAAGTTATTTTATGAGTGGGGTGATGCAACCTCATATTAATGAGCCCAATCCCCGAGTCAATAAAACTCGAGAGATTTTTAGTATTCCCAGACTCTCATACGTATTAAAATTAAAATCCCTGGAGAGCTTTTTCATATAAATTGCTTCGCATTCATTCAGCAATGGCCAAAAGTAAGTAATACCAAAGAAAATTCTAATTTTCTTTGGTAATACCTTCTATGTGAAATGTGAATGAAGAATTAAAACTAACAGACAACTGAAGGATTTAAATTTAAAAACATTTCATCAACATAAATATTTAATTTTAAATCAGGGAAGATAATTATAAAATGTTTATGTTCTTCAATGCTAGGCACAAAGTGGCTCAGACATACTAAATATATAAGGTTTTATTGGTTATGTAAGATAATTTGATCCTAAGCAAACTTTGCACACTAAATACTGAGCAAAAATAATGTTCTAGTCAAGTGAAAATGTACGGAAAATTTCTTTGCTCAAAACTGCCTCAGCATACCACAAACGCAAGAATTTAACAGATGTGCAAAGTGACCTGACCTGCCTGGTAACGTGGCACAATTTTTGAGTAATATAAATAATTGTATTTCCCTACATTTATTAAAACTTTTTGAAACTTTTTCTCTTGCCATCATAATATGCCATATTATTCTGTTTTAATTGATTTTCCATTATTTTAGTTGCTTGCTTTTCTTGTGATATTTCGGGAATTATGTCAATTATCGGAAGTAATTGCACAAGTGCACCAAAATTACCGATAATTTTGCATGACAGCGTGTTGTCTAAAAACTGCATGAGTTCATTTTCATATTTTGGAGAAAGAGCCCGACACCGAAGGTGGAGGGCTCTTTTTCCAAAATATGAAAATGACCGAATGCAGTTTTTCTAAGACAACACGCTCGAATGCAAAATTTTCTGGTTATTTTGATGCACGAGTGTAATTCGGGGGAATATTTCCCGAATTAGGACATGGTTTTAAAAAAATACATTTTTATTCTTTTTTTAATACAAAAACGTACATGTAACTGTAAACAAAGTACAGAGATGCAAAAATACGATTTTTTTTAATCCGAAACGAGACATTTTTAACAATACCTATATATTCCCTAGACTTTGACGTTTTTTATAAATTGTCGCTGTCAATTTTTCAATGGAATTACCATAGATACGTACGATGCAATTATCGCTGTGCTCTTTCGGTTTCTACAGTGCAATTATCGCTGTAATTCTCCGAGAATTGCACTCCTCTAATGGAATTTTTTATACATGAGGGAAATATTCGACCTAACATTTGTCTTGGACAAGCTAGGCGTAGAAAGCCACATTTCGTTGGTGCTACCTGCCTACTGGTTTGAGTGACATGTCACGTACAACGCTGTTATCGAGCTCATATTTCTTAATATCCGTTTAACCAGCTTTAAAGCATTTGTATACCAATTTTTAATGAAACTATAAGATCTACAAAAGCATAACAAAAAGTTTACAAAGTACTCCAGCTGGAGCTGATCAATGACAGTATGTGACAAGCGGTGCTGCATTGTATCAGCAGGCAGGAACGTCAAACTGGTGAGAGCAGTTTGATTACGGGGATTGACGCCCTTGCCATTCCGATTTCCACGGGATGTGGCCCATCAAATCCCACCGTCCTCCTCCAGGCTGGAGAACACCGAAGTACAAAGTCTGCAGCTGATCACTGGGGAGTGACCCAACAAACCCCATTCTCACCCCCCTCAGACTAGGGACCGCCAAAGAAATAAGGCCGATGCTTCCAGTGGAAGCGGCCCTAGGTGATAGATGCATAAGCCTACCCTCATCGTCCGGTGAAGGATCACCTGTTGAAAAATGCGAAACTAATCAAACCTCAGATATAAACCAACCCTAATATCTTGCGTACCTCATCAAAGCCACGAAAGTATGCGAGATAAGAAATTTTGGCAGACAGTGTCACTGTCAGTGTAATCGAGAAGTCGAGCTAAGGTTGTTATCGGTCCGGCAATTTGTGTTTAATTAACGTTTTATGCATATTTATATATTACAATCATTTTGATGTTATCATATTGTTCATCAGTTGAGTAAAGAGTATTTACGTACCCGGGCTGTATTATTTATTGATATTTTGGTGCCAAAACCCGGGAATTCGAGCTGTGGAACTTTAGGTGATTGCTTTGTTTAACGGACAAAGAAAAACGAAAAATGCGAGCTACATGTCATGCGCGTTTAACGAAACTTATTAATGTGGCTAATGAGTTAATAAAAGCGGACTACTTCGATGTTCGGGAAGCTATTGTGCTTGTTACTAGAATTAAAGCAGCGCAAGACAGTTTAAGTTGTGCTAACGAAAAGGTGGCTCGAAATATCGAGAGCGATCAGTGTGAAGCCGAATGTGCCAAAATATTGGAATATGAAGACAGTGCTGTAACGGCAATTGCTTGGTTGCAGCAGCGTATCGAAGAAATGAAGACAGCGGCTGGTGGAGTCCCAATCGAAGCTTTGGGGGCGAATAACGCGGCGTTTGAAGATGGAGAGCGTCGGCAGCCAGTGGCGGAGAACTATGAAGCAGGACAACCATGAAATAAAATATCGGTGAGATTACCAAAATTAGAATTAATTAAATTCGACGGTGACTATCACCAGTGGCCTGTTTTCTGGGAGCATGGAGCAATATAATTCAGCTATTCACTCAAGTACTTCTCTTAACGAATCCGTTAAATTTACATATTTAAAGTCTGTTTTAACGGGTAATGCAGCTGTAATAGTTCAAGGCCTAACGACTAGCAAGAGCAGCTATAACGATGCTATAGAGCTACTTACTGCTGAATTTGGAAACACGGAGAGAATAGTTGATACATATATTCAACAGTTATTATCTTTAACTCTAATAAAAAACAAGTCAGATATTTTATCGTTAAGGAAATTGTATAACACCGTATCAAAAATTACGAAATCATTGCAAACTTTAGGAATTTCTCCCAGTAGTTACGGGATGATGGTCAGATCGATAATTTTAACAGTTTTACCGTTTTCCATGCGAATTGGTTTTACTAAACAACAGGCCACTGATGATAATGATAAAGCTCAAGAATCTGATATACAATCAAATGTCTCTGGAGCCATATCATTTGGAAGGGATAGATATACAGTAGCTCTACCTTGGATTAGCGAAGGTTTTCAACTTAACTCAAATTACGACACTGCTTTATATAGAATTAAATCACTAACGAAAAAACTTATTCAAAACGATAGACTATATGAATATGACTGTGCAATGAGAGAATATTTAAAGCATGATTGCGCTGAACTAATATCTAAATGTACTGACAATAGTAAGACCTATTATATGCCGCACAGGCCGGTATATAGGGAGGATAAGAACACAACTAGGGTTCGTTGTGTGTTCGATGCTTTTGCACATCTGCCAGGATTTTATTCATTAAATTACTTACTTTCTCCTGGTGAAAACTTAGTACTTTTGCTCCAAAAAATTTTGATCAATTTTAGGATTGGTAAAATCGCACTTATTACTGATATCGAAAAGGCGTTTCTCCAGATTGAGCTTAGCAAAAATGATCGAGATTCCCACCGATTTTTGTGGTACGCAGAACCTATAGAAGACGTAGGGAAACTACCAGATATCGCTGAATATCGTATAAAGCGTGTAACATTTGGTGTTACATATAGTCCATTTTTATTAGCAGTAACTTTAAGAAAACATTTAATGCGTCAGCCTGAAGAATTCAAAGAAGTTGCTGACCTTTTACTAAAATTATTTTACGTTGACGACTTGATGCGAAACTAATCAAACCTCAGATATAAACCAACCCTAATATCTTGCGTACCTCATCAAAGCCACGAAAGTATGCGATATAAGAAATTTTGACAGACAGTGTCATACAGTAAAAAATTAAACGGTAATTTTTCGGTAAAAAGTTAGTGGCACAATAAATAAACCGAAAAAATACCTTTATATTGATTTTTCACTTAATTCTGTAAAAGTACATTGAAAATTAGGAAAATTACAGTGGAATATTTCTATATAAAATTTCGTAAAAAGGGAATTTGTATGGTATTTTTACAGTGCTTCCGAAAATTAACACAATAAAATTTCAGGTAACGTGATGGAGGATTTCGGTTAATACACTGGAAATTAGGAAACAGAGTGGAATATTTGTATTTATAAATCTTTTATTGTAACTCTTTATAGTATTTTTATTGCGTATCCGAAAATTAACATAGTCAAATTTTAGGTAATGTGATGGAGAATTTCAGTTGGTAGGTTGGTACACTTGA
The DNA here is from genome assembly GCA_016904865.1 of Pissodes strobi. Lineage (NCBI taxonomy): Eukaryota > Metazoa > Arthropoda > Insecta > Coleoptera > Curculionidae > Pissodes > Pissodes strobi. The sequence continues at coordinate 7,831 of JAEQML010072926.1, forward strand.
AAATTAGGAAAATTACAGTGGAATATTAAAATTGCATACAACACATTTTTTTAAACATTTATTTTTATTGAATAAAGGTACATATTATGAGTGTAAGACACAAAGAAAACAGTATTTTTACCATTTAGATTGGCATTGCAATACTACATATACTGGGTGGCCAAAAAAGTAAAGATTGCAACAAATCGAATACTTTTTTATGTATCATTTCTTATAAAATTTTATTCTTGATAAAAGTTGATGCTTAATACAAAACCTCAAGAGTAAGATACTATTATTATATACCCTTAACTTTCAAAATATAAAAATATGAAAATATTTTATTAACAAAAGTTTTTAAGAAATCTTATTATAGGTATAAAATTTTAAGTTAAAATTAAAAACATATATAAAATAATATTTTCTAATTTCTTGGAAATTATACCCCCTCGAGTTTTCAACATTATAAAAACTATTGTATATTTGTATATAGTGTTTTAGTAATATTCTTCATAGATACATTATTTTATTTAAATCAATTTTATGCATAGGTATACAGTGTGGTCCACTAAGTATAAGTGTGCAAGAAATAAGAAACTTTTTTATTTTTGATTTCTCCGAAAAATTTCCTCTTGATAAAAGTTAGTGCGTGAAGAAAAATTAATTTCACTATTATCAGATTTTAATTGAAAAAAGGAAGAAAATGTGACAATTCACAATTGAAAATACTGAAATCAAATTTTTTGAAATGCAAGAAAGTTTAGTAACATTTTTCTATACAATGTATAGCTACTGAAAAAATTAGATTCAAAAATCGGAATCGCTACAAATTAGGAAAATCAGAAATTTTAGATTTTTGCGTCTATTTTTCGATTTTTGAGTCTAATTTTCTCAGCAACAATATCTCGTATGGGAAAATAATAATTTTTTTTTGTTTTTATTTTCATGTCGCTTAAATCTGCCGTTTAAAAAATTTCGATTTCAGTTATTTTCCATTTTTGACTTTCACATCTTCTTACCTTCTGATCTCCCTGTACATTTCAATTAAAATCTGATGATAGCGAAATTCATTTTCAACAGTAAACTACCTCTACCCTGGCTACGACTTACACTCCCGATTTAGACATAACTTCGAAATATGCATTTTTATCGGAAGTGACCTTTCGTGTCACCGCGAGGAAACACTCGAACCGAACAACCTTGACGTCATGTGGCTCAAGTTCACTCCAAGGGATTAACCAAGCTCATATGCTGTCTCTATCGCCCTCCGAGCGATAAAACCTACCAAAGCTTTTTTACAACACTAGCTACCAATTTTGATTCAATACAAGTCGACCACACCAATTCAGAAATAATCGTTCTGGGAGATTTCAATGCCCATAACACCAACTGGCTCAAATATCACAACAAGACCGACAACGAAGGTAGAGATGGCATTTGCCATCAGCTGCGGGCTTACTCAACTTGTAGACGAACCAACTCGGATCGCAGGCCGACATCATGGGTCTTTTTCTTACCACAAATCCTGACCAGTACACAATTACAGTTGGTCCGCCATTAGGTACTTCCGACCACAAACTTATTAAAACGGTTTGTGAACTGCCACTCCCACAGAAGGATCTACCATTGCCACCTAAAATCTGGCATTACAATTGTTCAAACGGGGAGGATCTAAGATAGTTCTACCTGGATTTTCTTTGGCTCGACGTCTGCTTTGGCACTGACGATCCGTCAGTCTATTGCGAAGAGGTTACGCAAGTAATAGCAGCAGGAATGGAAGCATACATCCCAAATTCCATCAAGTTACCGTCAAAAGGAAAGCCCTGGTTCGGAGTGGTTGCAGTTATTTTACCGAGGCGAGAAACGAATACAAACGTGTGATTGACGAAACTAAGGACAAACACAACAAAAAAACCAGGAATACACTTTTGCATTACCCCAGTGGCTTCAGGAATTTCTGGTCGCTAGCAAAGGCAGTAAGTAATAAATTTACAAAAACGTCTCTTTCACCTTTGACGGACGAACGCGGCGTCACGGCCACTACAGCTAAGGAAAAAGCAAACATATTCGCCGAAATGTTTTCATCGCACTCTACCTTAAACGTCCCTCATGGCAAGGCTCTCCCCACCATGTACAACATCAACACTACCATGAAAGAAGTTAAGTTTCGTACAATCCTCAAAGGGCTAGATACGCAAAAGGCATCAGGGCCGGATGGAATACCTGCCATCGTGTTAAAGAACTGCGCCAACGAACTAACACCCATTTTTTGCAGACTTTTTCTCTGTCTTACCGAAAAGGGATTTATCCATCTTCTTGGAAATTCGCTCGAGTACAACCTGGTTCAAAAAAAGGCAAGAAAACCATGCCCTCAAACTATTGCCCAATTGCCTTGCTGCCAATAATCTCCAACGTCATGGAACGTGTGGTCAATCAGTAACTACTCAAGTATCTTGAGACTAACAGAATAATTAGCGATAACCAATGCCGCTTCCGCAAAGAGAGGTCGACAAGAGATATATTGGACTATGCCACTCATATATGGAGTAGGACAATTGAGAACTACGGATAATCTGAAGCGATTGCGTTGGATATTTCGAAGACATTTGACAGGGTTTGGCATGACGGATTGCTCAACAAACTTTCGTCCTTCGGACTGCCAGTGTCTCTCTGCAACTGGCTTGCCAGTTTCCTTAAGAACCGATCTCTGCACGTTGCAGTTGATCGACACATCTCAGACACACTCACCATTAATGCGGGAGTGCCTCAGGGTGCCATACTTTCACCAACTCTATTCCTCATCTATATTAATGATCTGCTGACCGAAACCAATAATCCTTTACAGCATAGCAAATGACAGTACCCTTGACTCCCAATTTAGATCAGAAAAACCTTCACCAGTGACTTATCACCGCAGACAGAAGCAGATTACAACAATTAATCAAGATCTGGAGAAGGTTCGAACCTAGGGCGACAGGAATTTGGTCCAGTTCAATGCAGCAAAAACCCAAGCAGCCACGTTTAAGCACACCCTTAAGCTGCTGGATTCCATTCAGAAGAGAGATGTGCGTTTCGTCGGCGCCCCGGAGTTGACCCGGGATCTTGATAGTCTGGAACACCACAGACATATGACCGAGACACCCTGCTTTTACAGATATTTTCACGGCGACTGTTCCCAGGATTGGGCCCGCATCATCTCGACCCCTGCAACGCCTGTTAGACAGTCGCGATAGACGGCAAGAGCGCACCCGTTCGTTGTACAACTGGAAACACCTAGAACTTCGCTTTACAATGACTCCTTTGTCTGACGCACTGCATTACTGTGGAACTCACTCCTAGGATATCTGTTTCCCCCTAATTATAACCTACAACTATTCAAGAACCGTGTCAATCATCATGTGTGTCTCTGTCGTAAAAAAAGTTGCTACGCTACGCATAGAAACTCAAGTAAAAATACATCAATTAAGTAATATTTTATTGCTAATAAAGCTAATGTCACCTTAACGGTCTTGAACAACTTTTTATTGAATTAATTAGCAAACACGATTTAATTGAAAAGTTCTGAAGATATATATAACTAACTCGATTTGTAGGTATGCATTTAGGTTGCCCCTTTTAACCGATATTTTTTAAAACGCGAGGGTTTTAAAAAGGTAAAACCATTAAGAGGATTGTTGTAAACAGCTAATAAATTTACTGGAATTAGGTTTTAAAAAGCTTTTAAGAACATCGAAAAAGCCAGTTGCAAAGTCTTTTATATTTGCTGAGGTCCGCTTTGAAAAAGAAACGAAAGTATAATTTGTTAAAGTGTCCCTTTGCTAACTTTTAAAACACTAGTTCAGAGTTTTTAAATTTGTCGTCAGCCGAACCATAAGAATGTAATCAAATCGCATTTGCGATGGAAAAGTTTTTTCTTTGAGAGAGCATTCATTTTTAATACCGAATCATTCCTTTATATCATGCCAATTTAATTTCGAATGCTAGCATAATGTTTCGATACTTGTACATCAATAGGTGTGAAGGTGTGGTAAAGAGTGATAAAAGTCAGATGTTGTGATGGAAACCTCAGTAAATTAATTTATTATTAGATTTATAACGACTACTTTAATTTAAGGAGCGATTAAAGCGACTAATCGAAGTTCAAAGTAGTGGCTTTTAGTAGAAAGTAATGAAAGTCAGAGGTATGATAAGTCAAAGCGATGTGTCTTGTATATATTCCAAATATCTCTAGACAGGTTTGAAAATAGTCCGAGTAGGCATCGAAATAGTCTAGGAATTTCACAAAAGCAAGGCCCATTTATTAGATTTATGACTACTACTTTAATTTAAGGAGCGCTTAAAGCGGCTAATCGAAGTTCAAAGCTGGCTTTTGGTAATAGAAGTATATCTTCCAAATATCTGTAGACGTGTTTGAAAATAGACCGAGTAGGCATCGAAATATCCAACAACTTCACAAAATCACGGCTTATTTATTAGATTTATGGCTACTACTTTAAACTAAGGAGCGACTAAAGCAACGAATCGCAGTTCGAAGCAGTGGGTCTTAGTACTCCTCCCCCAGGCTGGAGAACACCAAAGTACAAAGTCTGGAGCTGATCAATGACAGTTTGTGACAAGAGGGACTGCATTGTATCGGCTGGCAGGAACGTCAAACTGGTGAGAGCGGTTTGATTACGGGGAGTGACGCCCCCACCATTCCGAGTTGCCACGGGATGTGGCCCATCAAATCCCATCGTCCTCCTCCAGGCTGGAGAACACCAAATACAAAGTCTGGAGCTGATCACTGGGGAGTGACCCAACAAACCCCATTTTTACCCCTGTCAGACTAGGGACCGCCAAAGGAATGAGCCTGAGCCCTAGGTGGTAGATGCCTAAGCCTACTCGCATCGTCCGGTGAAAGACCACCCCACCAGAATTGGGAAGCGCTAAGTGGTTTTCCCAAATCACGTTCCGCTTCCGCGCCGGTGGTCCCGGGTTACACAGTAGGAATATATGGACATGATGGTGCTTCCAGGATCAAAATATTCCGGAAGTAAACTCCCCGGCCATTCGGATCTCCGGGCGCAGGGTGGCCCTGGGAGCCCTTTATTCCGCATTTCACAGACAGCAAAGATACCGAACCAATTTAGAATAGATTTCTGCAACATAAGAGGCCTAAATACAAACATAAATTCGGTACACCAACATCTACAAGCAAATAGACCACACATATTAGCCCTTACAGAAACACAAGTATGTTCTACAACAACAACAGTGAACTACCTCTATCCTGGTCACGACTTACATACCCGATTTAGATATAAGTTCGGAATATGCATTTTTGTCCGAAGCGACCTTTCATGTCACCGCGAGGAAACACTCGAACCGAACAACCTTGACGTCATGTGGCTCAAGTTCAGGATTAACCAAGTTTATATGTTGTCTCTATCGCCCTCCGAGCGATAGAGCCTACCAAAGCTTTTTCTCAACACTAGCTACCACTTTTGACTCAATACAGGTCGATCACCCCAGTTCAGAAATAATCGTTCTGGGAGACTTCAATGCCCACAACACCAACTGGCTCAAACATCACAACAAGACCGACAACGAAGATAGAGAAGCTGAAGCATTTGCCATCAGCTGCGGGCTTACTCAACTTGTAGACGAACCAACTCGAATCTCAGAGAGGGGCGAATTCGCCGCCCTCCTGGATCTTTTTCTGACCACCAATCCTGACCAGTACAAGGTTACACTTGGTCCGCCATTAGGTACTTCCGACCACAAACTTATTACAACGGTTTGTGAATTGCCACCCATAGAGAAGGATCCACCATTGCCTCGCAAAATCTGGCATTACAATTCTGCAAACTGAGACGATCTAAGACAGTTCTACCTAGATTTTCCTTGGCTCGACGTCTGCTTTGCCACTGACGACCCGTCAGACTGCTGCGAAGAGATCATGCAAGTAATCTCCTCAGGAATGGAAGCATACATCCCAAATTCCATCAAGTTACCATCAAAAGGAAAGCCCTGGTTCGACAAAAGATGCGAAAGAGCTGTAGGAAGGAAACAGCAAGCCTATAAGTACTGGCAGCAAAATCAGACCACTGAAAATCGCAATTATTTTATCGAAGCGAGAAACGAGTGCAAGCGTGTGATCGAAGAAACTAAGGACAAACACAATCAAAGGATCAGGAATAAACTTTTGCAATGCCCCAGTGGTTCCAGGAATTTCTGGTCGGTAGCAAAGGCAGTAAGTAACAACTTTACAAAAACGTCTCTCCCGCCTTTGACGGACGTACGTGGCATCACGGCGACTACAGCCAAGGAAAAAGCAAACATGCTCGCCAAAATGTTTTCATCGCACTCTACCTTAGGCGTGCCCCAAGGCAAGACTCTCCCCACCATACCGAACATCAACACTACCATGGCAGAAGTCAAGTTTTCTCACCGTGATATTCGCAAAATCCTTGAAGAACTAGATACGCAAAAGGCATCAGGACCGGACGGAATACCTGCCATCGTGCTAAAGAACTGCGCCAACGAACTAACACCCGTTTTTTCCAGGCTTTTTTCTCTTTCTTTCAGAAAAGGGATTTACCCATCCTCTTGGAAAGTCGCTCGAGTGCAACCTGCTCCAAAAAAAGGCAAGAAAACCACGCCCTCAAACTAGCGCCCAATTGCCTTGCTTCCAATAATCTCCAAAGTCATGGAACGTGTAGTCAATCAGCAACTACTCAAATACCTCGAGAACAACAGAATAATCAGCGATAACCAATACGGCTTTCGCAAAGAGAGATCGACAGGAGATATTTTGGCCTATGTCACTCATATATGGAGTAGGGCAATTGAAAACTACGGAGAGTCTCGAGCGATTGCGTTGGATATTTCAAAGGCATTCGACAGAGTTTGGCATGACGGACTGCTCAACAAACTGCCGTCTTTGGGACTGCCCGCCTCTCTCTGCAACTGGCTGGCCAGTTTCCTTAAGAGCCGATCCCTACACGTTGCAGTCGATGGACACATCTCGGACACATCCACCATCAACGCGGGCGTGCCTCAGGGCGCAATACTTTCACCAACTATGTTCGTCATCTATATTAATGACCTGCTGATCGAAACGAATAATCCTGTTTACAGTTTTGCAGATGACAGTACCCTTGTCTCCCACTTTAGATCAGAAAAACCCTTACCAGCGACTGAGACTCATCACCGCAGACAGGAGCAGATTACAGCAATTAATCAAGACCTGGGGAAAGTTCAAACTTGGGGCGACCGAAATTTGGTCCAGTTCAATGCAGCAAAGACCCAAGCAGCAACGTTTACTAAGAGGGTCAATACAGCGGGCCCTGACATCATTATGGCAGGATCGACCATTCCTTCATCCTCGTCAATCGGGCTGCTGGGTGTCTCGGTCAACAGCAATATGTCATGGCATGAC
>JAEQML010072927.1:0-15228 GCA_016904865.1 Pissodes strobi
GGCATTAAGAAAAAGTTAAAAGAACTGTCATCACGATTACTCGCGATCTAAACTGCTGGCCATTTGCTTTCGAGCAAGGAAAATTTCGCCCAAAATTTAAAACTAAATATTTTCTTAACCATACATGATATCGACCTACGGTTTTTAGTGAATAATAGATTTATCCTTTAGGAAAAACTTTCCATTGTTGAATTTTTTTAAACTTTCAAGATTTTTATATACAGGGTGTCAAATGAGACGGTGATTTTTGCTCCAATTTCGATAGCATGTAACTTTCACAATAATGTTTTTAAATCCTGTCACTGTACATCAATTGAATCACTGGTCCATAGCAAAGAAAGCGGTCTGTCAAATTTTTGATATCTGCTACATTTTAAGAGATATTGATTTTTTTGTAAAATCATGCTTTATTCAATTTTTTGGTAGTTAGACCCCATTGTGTGTTGTATCGTGCAAATTTTAAAAGCGATTATCATTATACCTTACGAAAATGTTGTTTATGGTCAGTAAAAAAACTCCTACCTAAAAGTTGTGATGTGCAGTGGAGTACTTATAATCACTTATACTATGGTTTATAAGTATCTCATAATTTTTCCCGATTGTTTTGTATTGGAAAGTACTCGCCTCTAGATTAAGCAAGTTTTTTCCTTATTTTTTATTTTTTAATATCGCGCTACATCTACATGTATATTTTACAGTATGTCTAAAAATGTTTTAAAAAATTATAATTTTTTAATTAAATTTTTCGAAAATTTTTATTTCTTTATTTTTAATACAACACTCTTCCTAAAATTAAACTTGTTTTGAAAACCCTTAAAATTATATATCACTAGTTTGGTGTGTTTGATTTTGCGAGCGAGGACTTTCCAGTACAAAACAATCGTGAAAAATTATGAAATACTCATAAACCATAGACATATAAGTGATTATAAGTACGCCACTGCATATCACAACATTTAGGTACAATTTTTTTACTAAACATAAACAAGCTGCTCGTAAGGTATAATAATCACTTACAAAGTTTGCACGATACAACGCACAGTGTGGTCTAACTACCAAAAAGTTGAAAAAAGCAATGTTTTACAAAAAAAAATCAGTATTTCTTAAAATATAGCAGATATCAAAAACTTGACAGACTACTTTCTTTACTATGGACCAGTGATTCAATTGATGTACAGTGACAAAATTTAAAAACATTATTATGAAAGTTACTTGTCATTGAAATTGGGGAAAAATTCATCGTCTTTTTTGACACCCTGTATATAAAATTTTTTGACAGTTTAAAAAAATCCAACATTGGAAATTTTCTCTTAAGGGACAAATCCATTAACCATTAAAAACCAGAGATCGATATCATGTATGGTTAAGAAAATATTTAGTTTTAAATTTAGGCGAAATTTTCCTTGCTCGAAAGCAAATGGCCAGCAGTTTAATTAGAAGAATGCTGTTTTCATCAAAGTTATAGTGCTTAAGTTTACTCAGCAACAGATCGTGGGAGACGCAGTCAAAAGCTTTACTCAAGTCACAAAATAGTACTGTATTGTACATCCTTGTATGAAATGTTTCATTGATTTCAGAAACCAATTTAAGAATTGCCATAGTGGTATTTCTTCCTCCCCGAAATCCAAACTGACAGCCAGAAAAAAGATAATTATTTTCAAAGAATAGCCCTATTCTGATGGCCATAAATTTTTCAAGTATTTTGGATACTATTGGAAGCAGTGAAATCGGCCTATAATTGTCTTGAAGATCATGGTCCCCTCTCTTGAAAATCGGAATCACAACTGCCTTTTTTAAGCTATTTGGAAGCACATTGCTAGCACAACATAAATTTATAAGTTTAGTAAGAGGCACTATTATGCAGTTCTTAATGCTTTTTATTAATTTGACGTTGATTCCAAAAATATCATTATTGTTTGTGAGTTTTAGGGCATATGATATCACGTATTTCATTAAAGGTAACCTCTGAAAAAGAAAAAATTTGGTTTGGGGTAAGTCCCTCTAAGTTATCAAGGGGATTGTCGGGCACATCAGGGATAACCTCTACTATTTGATGAGCAATACTAGAAAATAAATTATTAAAATCATCAGGAGATAAAATTCCTGAGTTCATTTCATGAGGTTTTGTATTTCGGTGTTGATTGATAATTTTTCATGCGCAGCGGTCTGGGTTCTTAGATCTAAGAAGCATGTTGTCATTAGCAGCAATTTTTGCATTTTTAATAGCTTTTCTATAAACTGTTTATATGCAATATAATGATGGTCGAGAACACCATTATATTGTTTGTTTATGTCTCTTAAAAGTCCCAGATGCTGACGCATGTCTCTTAATTCATCATTAAACCAACTTTCATTCCTGCCACCCTGGTCAGATCTAATTTTAAAAGCTTTTTCAGGGAATGAGCTTAGATAAGCCTCTTTCAATATTAAAAGAAACCTATCAACCTTCTGTTCAACATCAAGAGAGTCGCTGGAAACAAAGTCCCAAGATGTGTCACCATAAAACAAGTGTAGGCCCATTTGAGTTATTGGCTTACAAAGTTTGGTTTCAGTCCGGAAGCCATTTACAGCCTCCACCTGTACCTCAATCTGTTGAGCCCTGTGATCGGAAATTCCAGTTTCCATAACCTCAGTAAAGCCGACATTAGTGACTGAGTTAACAAAGATGTTATCTAGACAATAGCTGTTACGTGTAGATTCAAATATGGTTTGCTTCAGTCCAAAGCTAGTGAACATGTCACACAGTTGTTCTGCAGAATTGTCAGCCTCACCAAAGTGGACATTAAAATCTCCCGCAACAATCACACTACCACATATCCGAGCCCCGCTCAAAACCTCCTCCAGGGACTCCATGAAGGTGTCAAAGATACCTGAGGGGAACCTATATACTGTAAAAATAGATGTTTTTAGAATTTCAATGTATATGGAGCAAAGCTCAAAAACATTTATCAAAATTCCTACCAAAATTATTAACCACAAAATTTAGAGAATCCCTAATAAGAATAATTGTACCACCACCTATGCCATCTTGTCTTGTGGAATAAGATCCTAGCTTAAAGCCTTGGATGTGTACCGCATTTATTTCGTCCTCTTGCAACCAATGTTCAGTAATGCAGAGTATATCCAGTTTTCGATCTATAATAAAAGCTTCCAGTTCTTCAATCTTGTTCCTCAGAGAGCGAATATTAATGTGTAGAACCACTAACCTTTTGTTAACCTCATGGAATCCAGTACTGGAGGTTGTTACACTCTCATATCTGGACATACTCCAATCAAACTTTTTCGATATTCTTGATAAAATTCCTTTAAATAAAGTACACACACCGGCATAATTAGGGAAACGGGCAAAATTTACACTAAGTTTGACTTCAATTTTCTCTTGAACCCTTTACTCGATTTTGACTTTTTTTCTTAAATTGTAGCCTGGTTCTTTCAGAATACGTTAGAGGTATTACTTTTAAACAATTGGTCCTAATGTCATATACAGGTCTAAAAAGAAATTAATGTTTTTTGTCAATTTTTGGGACACTCTGTAGAGTGAACCAATGCAATTCGATATCATTCGATAATGCCAAATTAAAGATTGATCCTTTCTGAGTATTTTCTTTTTTATTCTATCGGATACCTCGAATATTAAAGATGATACAGGATTTTGTTGAAAATAGTGCATTGGCCTATACTTTTTTAGGGTCAATGAATTTTCGTTAATCCTTGATATGTTATAGAGACCATTAAATCTAAAATTGCTATGGCATTAAGTTTCATTCTTGACAGTGTTACCGTTACCTATACAGGGATAAATAAAGGTCCATTCCATCTTTTCCATTTTGTGAAATGTCATTTTCGAAGGCCTTCCTTTACACTTGATCCAGGCTTAGGACTGGTCCAATTTGTGCTTTAGTGCATAATTTGGAGCGTGTTTAAAGGCCAACGGGCCAAACGAAATACAACAACAGTAAATTAACGAACAATAACGATTTAAAACATCAACAATAACAATAATTAGTGTTTTAATAACGCGTGTGACCTCCACGGGCCCTTATGAGTATTTTAAGATCCTTTACAGGCATAGCCGACTATATCAAAATCGGCCTTTCCTATTGGTCGATCCGCGTGGCCCTCCGCTCGCTTCGCTCGCTACGGGGGCTCAAGAAAAATAAACTAACCAGGTGCTAACCCAATCTAACCCAAGACATACCCAAAATCAAGAAAAAAAACTATTTAGAAACATAATCTTTAAAAAAATATAAAAAAAGCAACGGGGTTCGAACCCGTGCCTCCCAGGTGGGACCCAACTATCTAAACCTCTACACCACGAGAGCTCTTGCGACAAATTGATTGCATCACGAGGACATATTGTAATACGAGATGGATCGACCAATAGGAGAGGCCAATTTTGATATAGTCGGCTACGTCTGTAAAGGATCTTTAAATGCCACTTATGACGCATATACTCATAATAAGATTATCAATGAACTCTTGAGGCAGATTATCCCAGATCTCAACAAGAGCTACTGCTGCTTGTTCGGGATTTTGGACTGCGGGAATCCTGGTTCTTAATCGCCGACCTAACATGTCCCAGACATGTTCGATGGGATTAAGGTCTGGAGAACATGCTGGCCAATCCATTGCCCTTATTTCGATAACATTTAGAAAGTCGGAGACACAACGGGCCACATGAGGGCGGGCATTGTCGTGCATTAGCAAAAAGTTGTCTCCAATTTGGGGGGGCGAATGGTACGACATGCTGTTGTAGGATATCTTGGATATATCCATGTGCATTTAAAGCACCATTAATAACAACCAACTCTGTTCGGGCTACTTAACTTAACATTATCGAACCTCCACCGAAGGAAACAGTAGGAGTAAAATTAAACTGTTAATTTGCTTCTCCTCGGCGCGACGGCGGTATAGTCTCTCCCTGCCATCGATAGAGTTAACGCAAAAGCAGCTCTCATTCGTAAAAAGAACATTTGCCCACTTATCATTTTCCCAATTTTCATACCCCCTAGCAAAGTGTAGTCTCGCAACCCGATGACGTCGCTGAAGTTGTGGAGCTTTCTTCGTTCTATAGGCTTTCAAACCAACTTCTTTGAGTCTTCTACTAATGGTCCGATCACTTGTTCTTCTTCCACGTACTTCCTCCACCTCGTCTCTTAATTGTGGCACGGTTCTACGCCTTTTTCGTAGACTTACAAATCTATCATCTCTACCCGTGGTTATGCGTTTTCTGCCTTGGCCTGGTTTCCTTTTATACTCCCTCAACGTCTGACCTTACGGTAGATCGTGGATTTTGATTTTTCTAACACATCAGCAACATAAGATTAAGATCTGCCATCTTCGATCAACGCTATCAGTAGGAGTCATATCACTCATGTTGTAGTTTTAGCAATCCAAATTTGAATCTGACCTTTGCCTAACTTTGACAAAACCCGATTACATGAACAAAACTGTATTAAGAAATTGTGGCGAAAAAGTATACCTGCAAAACAGGTGTCGAACAGTACCTCAAATAAGAAGCCAACAAGAAATAAAAACGAAATATGTATCAACAAAAGATTCATAGGAATAGCTATCAAAGTGAAAATGCGTTACTAAAACACTAATTATTGTTAGTGTTGATGTTTTAAATCGTTATTTTTCGTTAATTTATTGTTATTGACTTTTAAAGACGCTCCAATTTATGCACTAAAGCACAAATTGGAGCTGTCCTAAGCCGGGATCAAGTGTGAAGGAAGGCCTTCGAAAATAACATTTCACAAAATGGAAAACATGGAAGGGACTTTTATTTATCCCTGTATAGATAACGGTAACACTGTCAGGAATGAAACTTAATGCCATAAAAATTTTAGATTTAATGGTCTCTATAACATACTATCAAAGATAAACGAAAATTCATTGACCTTTAAAAAGTAGGCCAATGCACTACTTTTAACAAAACCCTGTATCATTTTTAATATTCGAGGTATCTGAAAGAATAAAAAAGAAAATACTCAGAAAGGATCAATCTTTAATTTGGCATTATCGAAGGATATCGAATTTCATTCGTTCACTCCACAAAGATTAAGGGAAATTCATCGACCCATAACAAGTACTATTTTTAACAAAACCCTGTAGCATCCTTAATATTCGAGGTATCAGAGTAAATAAAAAGAGAAGATGTTCAGAAAGGATCAATCTTTAATTTGGCATTATCGAATGATATCGAATTTCACTCGTTCACTCTACAGGGTGTCCCAAAAAATTGACAAAAAAATATTACTTTCTTTTTGGCCATTTATATGACATGAGGACCAATGGTTTAAACGCAGCAATACCTCTATCGTATTCTTAATGAACCAGGCTACAATTTAACAAAAAAAAAATCAAAATCGAGTCCCCCAGGCTGGAGAACACCAAAGTACAAAGTCTGGAGCCGATCAATGACAGTTTGTGACATGAGGGGCTGCATTGTATTGGCTGGCAGGAACGTCAAACTGGTGAGAGGAGTTTGATTACGGGGAGTGACGCCCCCGCCATTCCGAGTTGCCATGGGATATGGCCCATCAAATCCCATCGTCCTCCTCCAGGCTGGAGAACACCAAAGTACAAAGTCTGGAGCTGATCACTGGGGAGTGATCCAACAAACCCCATTTTTACCCCTGTCAGACTAGGGACCGCCAAAGGAATGAGTCTGAGGCCGATGCTTCGAGTGGAAGCGGCCCTAGGTGGTAGATGCATAAGCCTACTCGCATCGTCCGGTGAAAGACCACCCCACCAGAATTGGGGAGCGCTAAGTGGTTTTCCCAAATCACGTTCCGCTCCCGCGCTGGTGATCCCGGGTTTCACAGTAGGAGTATATGGACATGATGGTGCTTCCAGGATCAAAATATTCCGGAGGTAAACTCTCCGGCCATTCGGATCTCCGGGCGCTGGGTGGCCTTGGGAGCCCTTCATTCCGCATTTTACAGACAGCAAAGATACCGAACCAATTTAGAATAGATTTCTGCAACATAAGAGGCCTAAATAGAAACATAAATTCGGTACACCAACATCTACAAGCAAATAGACCACACATATTAGCCCTTACAGAAACACAAGTATGTTCTACAACAACAACAGTGAACTACCTCTATCCTGGTTACGACTTACATACCCGATTTAGATATAAGTTCGGAATATGCCTTTTTGTCCGAAGCGACCTTTCATGTCACCGCGAAGAAACACTCAAACCGAACAACCTTGAAGTCATGTGGCTCAAGTTCACCGCCAAGGGATTAACCAAGTTTATATGTTGTCTCTATCGCCCTCCGAGGCATAGAGCCTACCAAAGCTTTTTCTCAATACTAGCTACCACCTTTGACTCAATACAGGTCGATCACCCCAGTTCAGAAATAATCGTTCTGGGAGACTTCAATGCCCACAACACCAACTGGCTCAAACATCACAACAAGACCGACAACGAAGGTAGAGAGGCTGAAGCATTTGCCATCAGCTGCGGACTTACTCAACTTGTAGACGAACCAACTCGAATCTCAGAGAGGGGCGAATTCGCCGCCCTCCTGGATCTTTTTCTGACCACCAATCCTGACCAGTACAAGGTTACAGTTGGTCCGCCATTAGGTACCTCCGACCACAAACTTATTACAACGGTTTGTGAATTGCCACTCATACAGAAGGATCCACCATTGCCTCGCAAAATCTGGCATTACAATTCTGCAAACTGGGACGATCTGAGGCAGTTTTACCTAGTTTTTCCTTGGCTCGACGTCTGCTTTGCCACTGACGACCCGTCAGACTGCTGCGAAGAGATCATGCAAGTAATCTCCTCAGGAATGGAAGCATACATCCCAAATTCCATCAAGTTACCATCAAAAGGAAAGCCCTGGTTCGACAAAAGATGCGAAAGAGCTGTAGGAAGGAAACAGCAAGCCTATAAGTACTGGCAGCAAAATCAGACCGCTGAAAATCGCAATTATTTTATCGAAGCGAGAAACGAGTGCAAGCTTGTGATCGACGAAACTAAGGACAAACACAATCAAAGGATCAGGAATAAACTTTTGCAATGCCCCAGTGGCTCCAGGAATTTCTGGTCGGTGGCAAAGGCAGTAAGTAACAACTTTACAAAAACGTCTCTCCCACCTTTGACGGACGAACGTGGCATCACGGCGACTACAGCCAAAGAAAAAGCAAACATGCTCGCCAAAATGTTTTCATCGCACTCTACCTTAGACGTGCCCCAAAGCAAGACTCTCCCCACTATACCGAACATCAACACCACCATGGCAGAAGTCAAGTTTTCTCATCGTGATATTCGCAAAAGCCTTAAAGAACTAGATACGCAAAAGGCATCAGGACCGGACGGAATACCTGCCATCGTGCTAAAGAACTGCGCCAACGAACTAACACCTGTTTTTTCCAGGCTTTTTTCTCTTTCTTACAGAAAAGGGATTTACCCATCCTCTTGGAAAGTCGCTCGAGTGCAACTTGTTCCAAAAAAAGGCAAGAAAACCACGCCCTCAAACTATCGCCCGATTGCCTTGCTTCCAATAATCTCCAAAGTCATGGAACGTGTAGTCAACCAGCAACTACTCAAGTACCTCGAGAGCAACAGAATAATCAGCGATAATCAATACGGCTTTCGCAAAGAGAGATCGACAGGAGATATATTGGCCTATGTCACTCATATATGGAGTAGGGCAATTGAAAACTACGGAGAGTCTCGAGCGATTGCGTTGGATATTTCAAAGGCATTCGACAGAGTTTGGCATGACGGACTGCTCAACAAACTGCCGTCCTTGGGACTGCCCGCCTCTCTCTGCAGCTGGCTGGCCAGTTTCCTTAAGAACCGATCCCTACACGTTGCAGTCGATGGACACATCTCGGACACATTCACCATCAACGCGGGCGTGCCTCAGGGCGCAATACTTTCACCAACTCTGTTCCTCATCTATATTAATGACCTGCTGATCGAAACGAATAATCCTGTTTACAGTTTTGCAGATGACAGTACCCTTGTCTCCCACTTTAGATCAGAAAAACCCTTACCAGCGACTGAGACTCATCACCGCAGACAGGAGCAGATTACAGCAATTAATCAAGACCTGGAGAAAGTTCAAACTTGGGGCGACCGAAATTTGGTCCAGTTCAATGCAGCAAAGACCCAAGCAGCAACGTTTACTAAGAGGGCCAATACAGCGGGCCCTGACATCATTATGGCAGGATCGACCATTCCTTCATCCTCGTCAATCGGGCTGCTGGGTGTCTCGGTCAACAGCAATATGTCATGGCATGACCATGTTGCTAACATCGCAAAATCAGCCTCCCAGAAGCTTGGTGCGCTATTTCGCAACAAAAAACTCTATACACCGCAGCAGTTGCTCTTGCTGTACAAAGCGCAAATAAGACCGTGCTTAGAATATTGCTCACATATCTGGGGTGCCGCACCAAAGCATACCCTAAAGCTGCTGGATTCCATTCAGAAGAGGGCTGTGCGTCTCGCCGGCGATCCGGAGTTGACCCGGAATCTGGATAGTCTGGAACATCGCAGATATGTGGCCGAGATGTCTCTGTTTTACAGATACTTTCACGGCAGATGTTCCCAGGATTTGGCCCACATAATCCCGCCCCTGGCAACTCCTGTCAGGCAGTCCCGACAGACGGCAGGGGCGCACCAGTTCGTCGTACAACTAGAAACACCTAGAACATCGCTTTACCAGAACTCCTTTGTCTGGCGCACTGCATCACTGTGGAACTCACTTCCAGGACATCTGTTTCCCACTAATTACAACCTACATCTATTCAAGAACCGTGTCAATCAACATCTTCGCACACACACCGCTCGCCCAGCGCCATAGGATCTACCTTTAGTGTGTGTGCCACTGCCATAAAAAAAAAAAAAGAAGGGTTCAAGAGAAAATTGAAGTCAAACTTAGTGTAAATTTTTCCCGTTCCTCTAATTATGCCGGTGTGTGTAATACAGATTTCCCAAGTAACACATAGGATGGCGCTTTATATCCGAATTGCTTTAAAAATGATTTATAAGTGCTTCATTTATGACTATATGGAGTTATTGCAGAATCTCAGTTTACCAATTTGCTTAAATTATATTTTGGTTCTTTAATTGAGTGCTTTAAGCGGTTTAAGAACGTAATTTGAGAGCTGCTATAAGGTAGCTTTTTAATTGTTCTATAAGGACATTCATTATTACTTTTAAGCTATATACTTGCTTTGTAAACATGCCTAAGATCCTCTTATACAGACAAACGATATAGATGCTTTATAAAGATTATTTAAACGCTTATATGCCATTTAAATGCACAGATTACCTGTTTACAGAAAATGGCGTCGTGAAATAACACTACACAGGATTTTAAGAATTTTTGTTAGCGTCTCCATATTGTTTACTGGAATCTAATGTTGATAGATGAAACGGCATTTTATTAGAAAACAAAATTGGGTTTCGATAGTAAATTAATAGATTCTATTCATCAAAATTATTAGAATTCATATAAAACACTTCTTTCGGATCAATTTATTAAAATATTATTGATTTTTATGAAAAAAAAGTTATGAAAATAATTTCTAAAAATTTAGAAATATGGTCAATTTTCTAAATTTTGATGGCGAGTAGTAATTTTACGAGGTAGCACATTACATAATTACAACAAATTTTTCCTGTCATGTCGTTTTTAGGTACTCCCGTCTGCCCACAATGGCTTTTTATACATAACTCGTTCAAATAATTCCATATCCTGAAGACGCCATTCTGAATGGCTATTCCTACACCCTCTGTAATTATCAAAATATCTGTTTGAGTTTGTGTTTGAGTGTAGTAGGAGATATTCCTGTAGCCATTTTGCAATATAGAAGATATAATGAGGCGATAACTCTTTCCAAATATATAAAAGCTATATAAGGCATGTCTTTTTTAAAAAACAGTTACATAAAAAATAATAATACTTACACAGCATTATTGCAATTTAAGAGCAAGTTTAACTTCACTATATAGATGCTTTATATGTTCTTAATAATGGTGATGGTAAGCGCTATACTTAGTTCAAGAAGTTATATAGTGGCTATATATTAGGCATATATACGTGTTAAAAGAGTTATATAGAAGTATTATAGAATAGTTTTTTTGGAGCATTTAGTTTCACTTTTATATAATAGCTCAGTAAAGTGGTCCCTTTATCTCTATCTAACACATTATCTCTTATGGAAAAAATCTAGATTTGTCGATATACACCAATAGCTGAGTAAAGTGGTCCCTTTAAGACAAATAGCAGCCATATAAGTAATATATAATTGATTATCTTACCTTTTATAGTATCGTTTTATTCTATAAACTAGTGATATAAAAGTTTGTTTAACCTTTATAAATCTTTTTGTGTTACTTGGGTTACTTTCAACGAGATAGCGCCTTTACCCATAACGCTCTTCGAATAAAAAAGTATTTAAATACTCACTTTAGAAACCGATGGATAGGAACACATGGACCTATGAGGTGGGCACCACGATATCCGGATCAAACACCACCAGATTTTTTTTCTGCTGAGTGTTGGAAAATAAAATTTATTTATTTTTTTTAACCCGAGAACAACTTGGTCAAAGAATTCATGAGGCCTTTGCAGAAATAAATCCATTACACATCATAAATGTCTTAAAATCTAGTCGGAAAAGATGTCAGGAGTGCACTGAAAAGTACGGAAGAGCTATCGAACATCTACGATGATTCCCGTTATTTTTTCCTTTAATATGAATCTTTTAATCCGTTTTAAAGTTTCCATAGTTAATAATTTACTTTTTTGTGACAACTATTTCTTCTATTCTCTGTCTGTTAAACTTTCCAGCTCCTTTCCTCAACATGTCAACATAGTTTCGTTACGAGGATATTAACTTTTGTTTTATGACCTACTGTGGTTTAAAGTAATAAAGCTCAAATAGTGTTTTATTTTTGAAAAGGGAATTTAAAATACTCTCCTTTTTACATTAAAACACAAGGTGTTTCATTAAAAAAAAAATGAGGTTAGTTCCGATAACTCTTTTACCTGACCCCGTATACTTTTTCTGAAAAGGGCAGATTATTCAACAATCATTAAGAAGAAATTTTTCTACAAAATATTTTTCTGTATCTGTTTTAACTATGAATATATAAGGTCATTTTGAATTGACATTTTTTTATTTTCCCCCGTATTTTTTAGGCCAGTGACAATTTGTCATTTTAAGTTTGACCTAAAAAGAGCACATGACACCTATATTGCTTTTTTGATAGCACTAACACTTACTAAGATACCCTCTAACACCTACTAAGATACCCTATAAAAGTGTCGAAAATGGTACTTTATGAACAAAATATGTTTTTTCAAAGATGTTTTGGCATAAGATCAGCTGACTCTTCTTCATACTGAAAATAAGAAATGAATTTATATAAAAAAAAGTTTATAGATAAATTCCAAGACATTTTAAAAAGTTTTTAGATAACTTTCTGATGAGGAATAGAAAGTGAGACGATTTTGCACAAAATTGATTCCTAATGCGAAATGAAAGTTATTCCTAATGGGAATAACTATTAACTTGACTTATTTAAATAAAGGGCCTCAAAGGAGAGCCTTAAATTGAATTTAATACGACAAGGTTAAAGTGTTAGGGTTAAGAAATTACTATACCAGTGAAGTAACTGTATTTTAAGTTTCCGATATGCAGTGGTACGTCCTCGGTCTTTCGGTAAGTGTTTTCCATACATTCAAATTACAGTCATGCATTTAAGAAAATTAATACACGAATTTAATCGAATTTTTATTTTGCTAATAATGTCCACATATAAAAATCTTTTCACTATTGGGATCTTGTAAACGGTAAGAGATACAGCAAAGTTTAAATTAGGGCAAAGTTGCGCAATTTAAGGGTCATTGATATGCCGGTGAGAAATTTAGAAAATTCCGGCTACTTTCGGAGATATCCGTAATAAACCGAAAATCAGCTGTTTTATTTTTATTTTTTCCTGACTTTATTTCAAGAGATAATATCAAATAAATTTAACATTATTATTGCCACATTTTCTCCTTTATAAGATGGCAGTATCAAATTTTAAATCTGACGTTTCGTGTCCGAACCCCCATCATCAACTTAATTTTTTTTAAATACGGACCTGGAATTTTTATTTAATTTTTTGGAAGCCTTTGGTCTCCTTAAACCAACGATGTATCACACTTGTCCAATAGTGTTAACAAATATTCTCGTAAGTGAAATCAGTCAAAAAAAACCGCCCCTCTCTCTAACACATTATCTCTTACGAAAAAAATCTAGATTTGTTGATTTATTGATAAGTATAATACGTCGTTGGTTTAAGAAGACCAAATGCTTCCAAAAAAAAAATTAAATAAAAATTGCAGGTTCGTTTTTAAAAAAATTAAATTGATGATGGGGGCTCGGACACAAAACGTCAAAATTAAAATTTGATACAGCCATCTTATAAAGGAGCAAAAGTGGCAATAATAATGTTAAATTTATTTTATATTATCTCTTGAAATAAAGTCAGGAAAAAATAAAAATAAAATAGCTTCGGAAGTAGTCGGAATTTTCCAAATTTCTCAATGGCATATCATTCACCTTTAAATTGCGCAACTTTGCCCCAATTTAAACTTTGCTGTATCTCTTACAGTTTACAGGATCCCAACAGTGAGAAGCGAATTTGTTTCACACTGTATATAAATTTATTACTCAGTGAATTATTTTTATTACTTTTCTTATAATAGGGGCGTTTCATCGATTTCCCTTCGATATTTTGACAGGCACGTGATTTGACTTTGCCTTTTAATTATGCAGTTCACGTGATTAGCAAATATTCAAAGCAAATCGAGGAAATATATGACATTACCGAACGCTGTATTTAATGACTACGCTATGGAACTTTACTATAGCCATTTTTTCAATTAATCTTCTCGTAACGTCAACTGTCGGTTTATATAACAGATAATATACTTCATTTTTCATTGAATACGCAAATTAAGTACTTTTTGCCTGGCTACGGTATGTCTTAGAACTCTTAGATGCAGCTAATCAGTTTTTTTAAATAGTAGGCTATGGATAAACAACTGGCCCAATCAGTAAATCGAACGACGACGTTAATGGCTGTCCACAGCCTACTTGAGGCTTTTATCCTCTATGAAAATGCAAGCCATACGACATACCGGGATATTGCAAGAAGTATAATCATATTTCGAAACAGGATATCGGGCGTATATAACAATATAAAGTTATATATGATATAGCCTCGTATCACCGTAAAATTTACAGCTATAGAATGTTACAAAATATGCAAATAATTCCTAAGCCCTTAGCGTGCGCGCTCGCACGTTAGAAAACATCGTGCTCGTACGAAAAAAAAATATGATCTTTTAAAACTTGAATCTAAATATACTGTTTTTGTCGGTGCACCTTTAAACAGCAGTAGCTTTAGCAGAAAAAAATTCAGAAAGTAGCCACTTGTGCCGTAATTTTCTGCAACGATGCCTTATTTTGGAACAACATTGGATATAATTTTGCATTGTTTTACTATTACAACATTGCCATAATTCGTCCCTTTTCTGAGATTCCCTATTATTTTAATATGATGAATAATTTTTTTATCATTTAAAAAGATATATGATAAAATAAAAAGCACTTCATAAGATACTAGGCTGAAGAAGGAGATTAAAAAAGAAAACATTCGTTCCTACATACGGACATAATTTATGAAAACAAAAAACACAAATGGGTTAAGGTTACGGCCAAGAATGACAAAATATATAATAAAATAGGTCAGAATAAAAGAATTTAGACTTTCAATAATAAGCAGCAGTTTCCAGGTAACATTTGACTTTAAACAATTTTATGATTTCCATTTTATAAAATCTACTTTAAGCGCACATTTTTCGGGAAATCAATTTCAGATTCATAAACTTCGTGATCTCTGCCATAAAAAAGGTAGAAGGTAGGTAGCAATTTTCCGGATGAGTTCGGGAAATATGAGAAAATCGAGGTCAAATTGAAACATGCAGAAAAATTGCAATAGTTATTTACAATATTAGTGTTGTAATGATTCATATTACAACACGAGATGTTAAAAGATCGAGTGTAGTAATATTAATTTACAACAAGAATATTGTACAGGGTGTTCACCCATAATGTCCCCCCCCCCCCTTTAACTTTGTTAATTTTGAAGCTACAAAAAAAATATAAAACAAAATTGTAGGGTTTTTTATGTAG
>JAEQML010072928.1:0-15227 GCA_016904865.1 Pissodes strobi
TGATGAATTTTATACCTTATGTAATGGAAAGGGAGGAAAGATAATTGTACTTTACCTGGCGATTGAATTGGCACATGAGTACAGTCTATAGCTCCAATAACATTCGGAAATCTTGCAATTTCAAGAAAACGTCTTTTTAAATCATTTATTGCATTATTTGGAAATTTAATTATTGCAGGAGCCAACCCTGCAATGGCTTGGGTTACTTTTTTATGAACTCGACACACAGTACATTTGTGAACTCTTACAAAATCTCCCACAACAATTTCAAAACTGCCCGTTGCATAAAACCTTAAGGCAAGGAGTACTTGTGTCAACGGACTGAGCGCATGATTTCTGAAAAAAATATAAGGTATTTTAGTTAATTAGTTGGTTTTTCGTTTAAATTTGTATTTACCGTTCTGTAATATGTTCAAGTTGATTGCCACAAGTTCAATAATATGTTGGGTTGACTGTTTAGATAAACGGAAACGTGCTATGAATTCTTTATCATTCCAGTAGTGACTATTCTATCTCTAAAAACCCTAGGCTCTCGAGGTGTTTCAACTATTTGAATAATATCCTCCTCATTATCTGTTAGAAACTCATCAAACATTTCAAATAAATCACCCACTTCATCCATCTCTAAAATAGAATATTGTTTATTATTTGCAACTTTATAATAGTATCCACACATTATAATCTTAATTATGTAATCAAAATATGTTTTAATATTACCTACCTACCTTATAATTTATAACTGTACCTATCACATTGAATAACACAAAAAAATCTTATTTTCAGGAACACAATGAAAACAAAAAAAACCTTGAACTTGAATCAAATTCAAAAACCCATCAATTTAATGATATTTGGCATTTTGCGCATGACAGCCAGTTAACTCTCGAATTAGCTCGAGCCGAATGGCGGGGCAGGTTTAACCCACACTCTGGTTTATAAAACGATGCATTATATTCATGTCACCGGATTAACTCTCGGGGCAGGGGTAACACGCCTTTATAAAACCGGCCATCAGGGAGACAAAAATCTGACTGACCTGTATAATGATTATAAAAAGATGTGTGAAGAAAAAAACATGGAGTAAGGTTAACTATATCGGAAGCAACAATATAACATAATCGGAAGCAAAAATATAACATACAGCAAAGATACCGAACCAATTTAGAATAGATTTCTGCAACATAAGAGGCCTAAATACAAACATAAATTCGGTACACCAACATCTACAAGCGAATAGACCACAGATATTAGCCCTTACAGAAACACAAGTATGTTCTACAACAACAACAGTGAACTACCTCTATCCTGGTTACGACTTACATACCCGACTTAGATATTAGTTCGGAATATGCCTTTTTGTCCGAAGCGACCTTTCATGTCACCGCGAGGAAACACTCGAACCGAACAACCTTGACGTCATGTGGCTCAAGTTCACCGCCAAGGGATTAACCAAGTTTATATGTTGTCTCTATCGCCCTCCGAGCGATAGAGCCTACCAAAGCTTTTTCTCAACACTAGCTACCACTTTTGACTCAATACAGGTCGATCACCCCAGTTCAGAAATAATCGTTCTGGGAGACTTCAATGCCCACAACACCAACTGGCTCAAACATCACAACAAGACCGACAACGAAGGTAGAGAAGCTGAAGCATTTGCCATCAGCTGCGGGCTTACTCAACTTGTAGACGAACCAACTCGAATCTCAGAGAGGGGCGAATTCGCCGCCCTCCTGGATCTTTTTCTGACCACCAATCCTGACCAGTACAAGGTTACAGTTGGTCCGCCATTAGGTACCTCCGACCACAAACTTATTACAACGGTTTGTGAATTGCCACTCATACAGAAGGCTCCACCATTGCCTCGCAAAATCTGGCATTACAATTCTGCCAAATGGGACGATCTAGGGCAGTTCTACCTAGATTTTCCTTGGCTCGACGTCTGCTTTGCCACTGACGACCCGTCAGACTGCTGCGAAGAGATCATGAAAGTAATCTCCTCAGGAATGGAAGCAAACATCCCAAATTCCATCAAGTTACCATCAAAAGGAAAGGCTTGGTTCGACAAAAGATGCGAAAGAGCTGTAGGAAGGAAACAGCAAGCCTATAAGTACTGGCAGCAAAATCAGACCGCTAAAAATCGCAATTATTTTATCGAAGCGAGAAACGAGTTCAAGCGTGTGATCGACGACACTAAGGACAAACACAATCAAAGGATCAGGAATAAACTTTTGCAATGCCCCAGTGGTTCCAGGAATTTCTGATCGGTAGCAAAGGCAGTAAGTAACAACTTTACAAAAACGTCTCTCCCACCTTTGACGGACGAACGTGGCATCACGGCGACTACAGCCAAGGAAAAAGCAAACATGCTCGCCAAAATGTTTTCATCGCACTCTACTTTAGACGTGCCTCAAAGCAAGACTCTCCCCACTATACCGAACACCAACACCACCATGGCAGAAGTCAAGTTTTCTCATCGTGATATTCGCAAAATCCTTAAAGAACTAGATACGCAAAAGGCATCAGGACCGGACGGAATACCTGCCATCGTGCTAAAGAACTGCGCCAACGAACTAACACCTGTTTTTTCCAGGCTTTTTTCTCTTTCTTACAGAAAAGGGATTTACCCATCCTCTTGGAAAGTCGCTCGAGTGCAACCTGTTCCAAAAAAAGGCAAGAAAACCACGCCCTCAAACTATCGCCCGATTGCCTTGCTTCCAATAATCTCCAAAGTCATGGAACGTGTAGTCAACCAGCAACTACTCAAGTACCTCGAGAGCAACAGAATAATCAGCGATAATCAATACGGCTTTCGCAAAGAGAGATCGACAGGAGATATATTGGCCTATGTCACTCATATATGGAGTAGGGCAATTGAAAACTACGGAGAGTCTCGAGCGATTGCGTTGGTTATTTCAAAGGCATTCGACAGAGTTTGGCATGACGGACTGCTCAACAAACTGCCGACCTTGGGACTGCCCGCCTCTCTCTGCAGCTGGCTGGCCAGTTTCCTTAAGAACCGATCCCTACACGTTGCAGTCGATGGACACATCTCGGACACATTCACCATCAACGCGGGCGTGCCTCAGGGTGCAATACTTTCACCAACTCTGTTCCTCATCTATATTAATGACCTGCTGATCGAAACGAATAATCCTGTTTATAGTTTAGCAGATGACAGTACCCTTGTCTCCCACTTTAGATCAGAAAAACCCTTACCAGCGACTGAGACTCATCACCGCAGACAGGAGCAGATTACAGCAATTAATCAAGACCTGGAGAAAGTTCAAACTTGGGGCGACCGAAATTTGGTTCAGTTCAATGCAGCAAAGACCCAAGCAGCAACGTTTACTAAGAGGGCCAATACAGCGGGCCCTGACATCATTATGGCAGGATCGACCATTCCTTCATCCTCGTCAATCGGGCTGCTGGGTGTCTCAGTCAACAGCAATATGTCATGGCATGACCTGGTTGCTAACAT
Source organism: Pissodes strobi (assembly GCA_016904865.1). Classification (NCBI taxonomy): domain Eukaryota; kingdom Metazoa; phylum Arthropoda; class Insecta; order Coleoptera; family Curculionidae; genus Pissodes; species Pissodes strobi. The sequence continues at coordinate 3,479 of JAEQML010072928.1, forward strand.
CGCAAAATCAGCCTCCCAGAAGCTTGGCGCGCTATTTCGCAACAAAAAACTCTATACACCGCAGCAGTTGCTCTTGCTGTACAAAGCGCAAATAAGACCGTGCTTAGAATATTGCTCACATATCTGGGGTGCCACACCAAAGCATACCCTAAAGCTGCTGGATTCCATTCAGAAGAGGGCTGTGCGTCTCGTCGGCTATCCGGAGTTGACCCGGAATCTGGATAGTCTGGAACATCGCAGACTTGTGGCCGAGATGTCTCTGTTTTACAGATACTTTCACGGCAGATGTTCCCAGGATTTGGCCCGCATAATCCCGCCCTGGCAACTCGTGTCAGACAGTCCCGACAGACGGCAGGAGCGCACCAGTTCGTCGTGCAACTGGAAACACCTAGAACATCGCTTTACCAGAACTCCTTTGTCTGGCGCACTGCATCACTGTGGAACTCACTTCCAGGGCATCTGTTTCCCACTAATTACAAACTACAAATATTCAAGAACCGTGTCAATCAACATCTTCGCACACACACCGCTCGTCGAGCGCCATAGGATCTCCCTTTAGTGTGTGTGCGACTGCCATAAAAAAAATGCCAAATGATTACGAAAGATCAAAATCAATTTCAACAGATTAATAATAAATGCAATATACATAAGGTATCTGCCGTCCCATAATACTAGTAATTAAGATTCATCAGTCTAATGTCTATTATTATTAAATTTTGTGCGCCTCTACCATGGTATACGTGCCCACACATAAATAAACGTTAATGAATCAATTTATGAAATACCGTTATCTGAAAATATTATAACTAGATAATTAATCAGTCGGCATGACAATCAGCCTTATTCTGGTGACCATTGAAAACTTCAATTATTGAGTGTTTTATGACTTGCAAGTTAGCGACGTTAAAAATGATTCGTATTCTCATGACCATATTGAAAAGTTGTAAATTGTATTGACAATTGTTAAAGTTCTTGAAAGTCTTTAAAACATGCAGCCAACAAAACAAAATCATGGAAAAATGCACCAAAATATGGCTATATAATCAAAAAAGTGAAAAAAGGAGAAAAAGTTTGGGATTGACCTAAATCAAACATTTTTTAATTTTTGGTTTTAACTTTAAAATGGGCCATACTTTTTCATTTATTCAGTTTCGTTTTTGTTTCATCGTTTATCGGTACTGTCGGTAGTGTTCTCACGTGAAAAGGAAATTATTTCTATGTTTGGGTCAAGGGGCTTTGCAAAAAAGTGTTAAGAAAACGTAAAACTCAGTGACTAAAACCATAGACAGACCTAATAATTAGTATTAAAGAGTGTAAGAACTATTAAACCCACGGTCGCTAAGTCAGTAAACAAGGTTCATATTTTCATTTACATTAAAAGCTGACTAAACACGATTAAATGGCATTTAGAAAACGAACAAGCTCTAAACAGTATTCCATGTATGTGAACTTTTTGGAAAAAAATAGAGTTCTTGTTACCGGTAGTTTAAATCCAAATCAAGGACCAGAATATCTAAAAAAATTTATGGGAAACCATGACAGTTAAACTTAATAGTTGTGGTGATGGCCCCATTCGAAACACAGGCGAATGGAAAAAGTAAGTACCTATATAACAAACAATTTTTACTGCGATTCTTATTTTTCCTTTTGTGTTTTTACTTTAATTATTTGTTATTTTAGAACGTATGGATTGATTTATATACAGGGTTAGGTTTTTAGGTTACCTATCAACACTATTTTTTGTGAAATACTAAGAATTTTTTTAAATAAAGATGTTTTTGCCATTGGTTTGCCTTATATATCAAGAGTTTTTTGGTTTAGGTCTCAGTATAGGAAGTTTGATTAGGTTTAAAACTACATTTTTAGAATAAATATAAATATAAATACAGTGAAACTTCTGTATCTCAAATCTCCAACTGGTAAAAAAAGAATATCGAGATATAGAAAATGTAAGTGAGAGAGACAATTTATATGTAAATTATTAGCATAAAGCTTTCGAATTCAAGTAATGGAGATTTTCAACTAAGAGAATTTTGACTGTACATAATTACATTTAGGTATAAAAGTTAACCCCGAGTTGGCATGCTATGTTATACAGAATAATTGCTTCTTACTTAGGACTTATCGAAGGAATTATAAACAGTAATACTCAAACTGATCAGTAGAATATACCTTAACTATAAATAGATAAAGCTGATTTCTGATACTGTTGACATAGTTTTAAAACACATATCTTTATATTTCCTTTTTTTGCTTTTATTGTAACTGACACTTTAACTCCTTTTATAGGTTTTTACTGAATGGAAATCTAATGTGGGTAAGAAATATAGACATAAAAAGATTATTACAGATTTAGAAAAAAGGCTATTGAAAGTAATGGGACTGGCAGTTGTGAGTGGCTTGCCAGTGGACGAAATAGGATTAAATAAAGTAAGTTAAATGTTCAGTATGAACTACCCTTAACTTGACCTTTAATATTTGCCTATTTCTTAAAAAAATACATTTTTTTGTCATTTATTGTTTGCTTAATATTTTGTATGTGGGGTGTGCTGATGTTCTATGTCTAAGGTATTTATCTAATTTATGAGACCCCTCCAATCATTACAATCAATAATTTTATAATATGATCACACATCACAATTATTAATAAATAAAAACACCTAACAAAATAAAATCAGCAGACATATCATGTACATCATTGTAGTTGTCTAGAGATGAAATATAAGAGGAAGAAATTATTATAGAGTTGATTGATAACATGGACCAAACAGGAGAACAGACAGAAAACATGGAATCTCAAGAGCAGTTATTAAACGGTATTGAAAATTATGAAGACCTATTTGACAAAGAAGAGCCAATCGAAGACTTATCAGAAATGACCGAAGACCTGAGGAAGGAGAACCAAAAAAGCAAGGAACAGATTAAGAATATGGGACAATCAAGGCCTCGGATGTCTAAAAGAAAACACGTAAGTTATACATCCAGGGTGTTCTGAAATGGGGTACTAAAAAAAAAGATTTTCTTATGAAACGTTTTATTATTTATTTTGTGGAAATCAAACTTTTTATTTCCATGCTCTTTGACTTTACTTATGAATTTCCATGCTCTTTGAGTTTACTTATACATAAGACTTCTTTCCATTGGGTTCTCCATCTGTCCATTAACAATAAAACAAATTTGAATTTGAAATTTTGACTATATCTGCATCAAACTGTTTAAATATAGCTTGAAGTTTAAACATAATCGATACACTTTATTATTAAAAAATATTTTTATATATTTTTATGAACTAGAATGTCCAGTGGGAACGAGTTATGTAACACGTATTCTATGACCGTAGAAAAAAATTGTAGGCAGCTGGATAGCATTAGCAACTGCATACTAGCAGTTGCTTCTGCAATAAATCGATACTGTTAGAAAAAAAGGAGACAGCATTTTAACCATCTAGCTATCTATATCTTGTTTTAAAGCTAAACAAGGTTGAAAACGGTCCTATTAAATCAATTAGAGAATGGCAACATGTGAGCTCTCAAAATTTCTTTAAGGACCATAAAGAAATAATTTTTTCGGCTTTCTCCAACTGGTGCGCCTATGTTAAAAGAAAAACTAGAGCAATTTATATTGATCAACATCAAACTTACTTTTAGATATTTTGGGAAAATTGGTCATTGTTGGAATGCCTGTTTTTGAGTTAGGACTGTTAACACCTGTAATAAAACAAGTTAAATAAATATTTGTTAAAATATTTCTAGATTTTTAGACTATTATTTTTTAGAAACAACCTGATTTCAAAACCATCTGCCCTATTCTTGTGTGAGATTGGGATTTGACGCCCTGCGCTTTTAGTTATAGTTATGAAAGTTTAGTTAGTTTAGTACCTATACAAGGGGTTGTTGTTTTCTTTGTGGGTTAGTTTTGTTGGTTAGAAAGAAAACCTCGATATTTTAATAAAAAAATCCATGACAATTATTAGTGGCTCTGCAGGTGTCGTCATAAAATTAAAATAAATTGTTGGCTATGCTTACTCTTTGGTGAAGAAGGAAATTATAGAGTAAACGTGGGTATATTGATTTAAATAATGTGTCAAATGTCTCAGAAAAACAAGGCCAGTCCACTAACCATTTACAACGCGTTTTCTTTGCATAGTTTTGGCGAAACTCGAATTGAAAAGGCTTTATGCCTACATTTTTTGGAGCCTCAAAATAGACGTTTTTGGGCGTGGCACCTGAAAAAAAATTCTGCCTACGGCGGCGCCTGCAGCGGGCTTACTCCTTCTGTATCATTTTCTATTATGTTGCCTACCCTCTCCTAAATGACACTGCACGCCACTGCCAATGATAATTATAAGGAAGCTTTAGATTTACTTAAACATAGATACGAAAATAAATTAGCGGTTATTAACTCACATTTAAAGGGTATGTTGGATACACCTGCCATCCCAAAAGGTACAGGGAAACAACTTAGGGCATTTCTTACACATATTAGACAACATGCTAATTCTTTAAAAGCACTTAAATTGCCTGTTAAAGAGTTGGACGTCTTAGTGGTTTTTCTGTTTGCGCAAAAGTTGGATTATCAGACACATAAAGCATACGAATTGGAAAAAAGTATAGCGCAAAGGGGTTCAGGAGCGCAAGCAGTGTTGCCAACTCTGGATGATTTTCTTATATTTTTATAAAATCGTTGTGTAGCATTAGAAAATATTGAAGTTGAAAATTCAAAGGGTTGTGACAATTATGGTCAAGGAAATAGGAACAGGTTAGGAGATAAACATTTCAAAAATGCATTCTTGCTTCAACAAGATCCTTTACATTTGAAACAGAAAACAAAGTGTAATTTTTGTAATAGGGACAATCATAGCATTTATAAGTGTTATAAATTTATTAATCTGTCTTTAGCAGATAAAAGACAGTTTGTTAAGGCTAATCGTTTATGTTATAATTGTTTGGGGAAAACCCACGGGGTGATTCAATGTCAAATTAAACAGGGGTGTCAAACTTGTAAGAGAAAAAACCATACATTCTTGCATGATGATATGCTAATTAAAATTAATAAGGATGGTCAACAAAATAACGGGAAGACTGACCAGTCATACTGTAAAGACAATAGTCGTCAGGTTAGTCATAATGCGGTTAATAGGGACTCTCATCAAGGCAAGGATAATACATTGTTGAGTACAGATCAAGATGATTTCATAGGCATATCTCATGGGATAAGTTTGGGTATTTCAAGAGAAAAAGATGAAGGTGAGCAAGCAATTATGTACTGCTCAAAAACTTTAAATTCTCTAGTTTTACTGGCTACTGCTAGGATAAATTTAATCTCTATGGATGGGCATAGGGTACAAGCTAGAGCTTTGTTGGACTCTGGTTCACAAACCAGCTTTATCACAAAACAATTGTTTAATAAATTTAAAAATGTTGAGAGTTATAATACATCATTTAAAATTGGGGGGGATTGGCAATAAAATAACTCAAGTAGACACAGTGGTTAAATTAACATTAGAATCGCAGGCCAATAGCTATCAATTAACAACAAAATGTGCGGTGTTGGACAAAATAACTAGAAAGCTTCCTCATGTATTGGTGGACACTGATAAATTAAAAATTGCGAAAGATCTAAAATTGGCAGATCCTTTTTATTATAAACCAGGGGATATTGATATGTTAATCTCGGCAGATTTATATTTTCAAATAATTCTTCCAGAAATTATTAATTTGGGAACAGGGTTGCCAATTCTACATAATTCTCAATTAGGATGGTTGGTATGTGGAACAGCCCCAATTAATTCCCATGGTAAAGAGGCAGTGTGCATGAGTGTTAATTTATTTGGAGAGGTTGGATTGGTTGATGTCAATGAAACAATTCCAAAATTCTGGCAACTAGAGGAGTTTTGTAATAAAAGTTTCTTATCTAGTGACGACAAATTATGTGAGAAATTGTTTTTAGACTCATGCAAACGATTGGAAAATGGTGTTTTTCAGGTAGATTTGCCCATGAAAAACAATGACGATTACTTGAAATTAGGATATTCTTTTTATACATCTTATAAAAGGTTTCAGTTTTTAGAGGCAAAGTTTAACAAAAATCCCCAACTATTTAATGATTATAAAATGTTTATAGATGAGTATGTTGAGTTAAATCATGGAAAGTATATTGAGTGCAATTCAGATGAGTTTCAAAAAAGAATATTTTTACCACATCATGGTGTGATACGAGAAGAATCTACATCCACCAAACTACGCGTTGTATTTGATGCATCGAGTAAAACCTTTACAGGGTTGTCCTTGAATGACATACTACTTAAAGGGTTCACGGTTCAGCCAGAATTGTTTGATATTTTAATGAGGTTTCGTACGTATAAGTTTGTGTTGGTGACAGATATTCAAAAAATGTATAGGATGATTAAAACAAATCCAAAACAATTATTTTTACAAAATATTTTGTGGCGGGAAAACCCAAACATGCCTATAAAAATTATTGAACTTCAAACGGTCACATATGGAGCAAAAGCTGCACTATTTTTAGCTACACGTTGTTTAAACAAATTGGCAACAGATGAATGTCTTAACTTTCCATTGGCATCAGATGCCATCTTAAATCAGTGTTATGTGGATGATGTTCTTTGTGGGTCAAATTCTAAAGATGAGGTAATTGAACTTAAAAAGCAATTAATTGCTATGCTACATTCGGGAGGATTCTCCTTACATAAGTGGTTATCAAATGATTTAACTATTCTCGATTCAGGTGAGGGTGACAAAAATAATAGCGAACATAACGTTTTAAGTGAAAATGGAAAGGTTTTGGGTGTTGTCTGGCATCCAATTCATGATTCATTTAAGATTTCAGTTCCTGACTTTGAAATAGGTGATTTAAAAGTAACAAAACGGCTAGTATTATCAAAAATATCACAAATGTTTGATCCTATGGGATATGTGGGTTCGGTCATAGTGACTGCAAAGATATTAATGCAAGAAATTTGGGTTAGTAAAATATCCTGGGATGATGAGTTACCAGTTGCATTGTTAGAAAAATGGAAAATATTTTCAAGTAATTTACATCATTTGTGCAATTTACAAATTCCTAGGTGGGTTCTTGATTCTAAAGAAATTGTTGACATACAAATACATGGGTTTTCTGACGCGTCTATGGCAGCTTACGGAGCATGTTTGTAAATGAGAGCAATTTATGCTGACAACTCAGTGACCTGTAATTTTCTTTGCTCAAAATCACGTATAGCTCCTATTAAAACCATAAGCTTGCCAAGACTTGAATTGTGTGGAGCTGTGCTACTTTCTCGAATGGTTCATCGGGTATTATCAATTCTCAGAATAAATATTAACAGTGTTTATTTGTGGACGGACTCTAGCATTGTTTTGTGTTGGCTTAGGGGTGCTCCGAATAGATGGACTACCTTTGTGGCAAATAGGATTGCAGAAATGCAGGAACTAACAACAAATTTTGTGTGGAATCATGTTTGGTCACAAGAAAATCCTGCAGACTACATATCCAGGGGCATTCCGTCTTCTGAGATTATAGGTAACTATATTTGGTGGCATGGCCCTGACTATTTATTAGATTATGAGGGTAAATTTTCCGAAAATTATCAACCCGAGGTAATACATTTGCCGGAACAAAGGGAAAAGGTAGTGTTGAAACAAATAGTAATGGATCCTATAATAAATTGCCATCACTTTTCTAATTTTTCAAGACTTCAACGGGCAGTGGCGTACTGCCACAAATTTATAAAGAAAGCATTTGGGCAAATAAGTGTTGAGGAACTACAACAGGCTCATCAAACAATTATCAAATTAATTCAATTTGAAACTTTTCAAAGGGAAATTGAATATTTGACATCAAACAGAAGTTCAGATAATGTTTTTAAGGAGAGTCATATAACCTGCTTAAATCCATTTCTTGACAAAGATGGTATTTTAAGAATGAACGGTCGTTTTGCTCAAGCAAATATAAGTTTTAATCTAAAGTTTCCAATTATTTTGCCTTCAAACCATTACGCAGTAAAATTAATAATTGGCTTTGAGCATCTGAAGCTTTTTCACGCTGGGGCTCAAGCAGTATTAGCTAATCTTAGGTTAAAATACTGGATAATTCATGGGTTGGTTAAAGTGAAGTCTGTATTAAATGAATGTGTGATTTGTCACAGGTTGAAAGCTAAAAGCGCAACTCAAATAATGGGCTCTCTTTCTGTTGATAGAATTTCTGTTGCGCGTCCATTTTTGAAGGTTGGGATTGACTTTGGGGGACCTTTGATAATTAAGCAATCTAGATTACGTAAAGCAGTTACAAGCAAAGCGTATTTTGCTTTATTTATATGCATGGTAACAAAAGCTATACACATAGAGGTAGTGACTAGTCTAAGTACGGAAGCATTTATTCATACATTAAAAAGATTTATTGCACGTAGGGGTTGTCCATCTACTGTTTATAGCGACAACGCAACTAATTTTCAGGGAGCCAACAATTCACTTAGAGAAGTTTATTTATTCTCTAAAGATAAAAACAACTTATCTAAAATTCACAATTTGTTAATTGATAAAGAAATCGAGTGGCGCTTTATACCTCCACGTAACCCACATTGGGGTGGGTTATGGGAAGCCGGCATAAAATCCACTAAGTATCATTTGCGAAGAATTGTGGGCAATATAATTTTGACATTTGAAAAGTTAACAACTGTATTAGCAGAAACAGAAGCAATTCTTAATTCAAGGCCGCTGTGCCCAGTGACATTAGATCCTTCTAATCTGGAATGCTTAACTCCTTCTCATTTTTTAATAGGGGAACCATTAACTTCAATTCCTGAGAAGGATTTAACAAACATACCCGAAAATCGAATTAGTTTTTTCCAACTTTGTGTAAAAATTAAAAAAAATTTTTGGATGCGTTGGTCAATTGAGTATCTAACGAGACTTCAAAATAGACCAAAGTGGTGTAGGTCTGTAAAAAAACTTTGACGAAAATACAATGGTTTTGTTGAAAGAGGACAATGTTCCTCCTCTAAGCTGGCCTTTAGGCCGCATTATAAAAGTTATGCCAGGCTGAGATGGAAAGGTAAGGGTAGTTCAAACTAAAACAAAGGATGGTGTTTTTACAAGGTCAATTACTAAATTGAGTCCTTTACCGTTTGACCAAAATTAATGAATATTGTTGAAGCTGGCACTTCAAGGGGGGGAGAATGTTGCAAAATGCAATAGAAATTATCTAACATTTACGTTTGGACTTATTTGCTGTATAATATCCATTGAGCAAAATTAGTTAAAATTTGTCAAGGCGCCAGATGTTTATCTGCATCTCTATTTCTCCATTCCTCATCAGCCGACAGAATGTGTTCCTGTCATAATACTGATGTTTAGATGTAACTTTTGTAATCATAGGATCGCCTAGTTTTTTAGATAGAAACAAATGACAAAATAAATAATCTTTGTAGAGACGCCAGAGTGGCAGGTTGAAAATCCATTAAAAATGCTTTCATTTTAAGATTTCTAGTTATGTTAAATTGGGTTTAATTTAGCAATAATTATTAGCCATACTGGCATGTTTGTTAAAGTTGATGCCATGTCTTGTTGATGCTGAATATCATTCAGTAATAAAATTAACTCTAGTTATACCGACACATAGGGTTTCATTCGTCGGTAGGTCCTTCGAGGTATAGTATTTTAAATTTCACGTTAGGGCAGGAAAAACAAGTAAAGAGTGAAATTATTACTTCTATAATTGCCTTTCCCTAACAAATACTAAAAGCTTTTATTTAAAAATTTAAGGAAAATGTTTTATGTTTTTTTTTCAAATTGTCAACTTTTTTAAGCAAAAGCATTTAAGTACTTAAATATAATCAAACCACCTGTTATTTCAATTCAAAATTACCTTGCTAAGACAGTCTAAACTAGCGATAAACACATGAAATCTGTTAAATATGATTTATTTGAAGTCAAATTAAATGTTTATTACTGCTCCTTTCTATTTGATAAGTTACATAAATTAAGTAATAGACTTAGGTACCTACCTGGGAATCCATTCAAAATATTATAATATTTGTCATTTTCAAAATTTTTTCCTTGCTCTGTAGCAGAAGATCTAATTTTATCAGAAAAATGTTGTACTAGAACATCTGTGACTAGCTCCATGCTTCTAGACACTGCTGACTGACTCATAGGACAATTTACATCTTGGCCAACTCTTTTCTGGTATCTGCCTTGGGCATAAAAATGTAATGTTGATAGAATCATCATTGATTTTGGTACTGCTAGTTCATCTCTTAACTTATCAGGGAGAAAATGACTTATTTGTTCAATTAAATACGTTGCTGTTTTCTTGTTGCAACGATAAATTGTTTGAAATGTCGGTTCAGGTAATTCCAGGAGGTTAGAGTCCGTTCTGATAGTTTGTTTTAGTCTGTTATATTGAAGCACGCAAAAAAAAACATTTTTTAAAGATCTCGTACTACAGTTAGGTATAAGGCACCATTTTACATCATAACCTAAAATAAGTTTACAAATTTCAATTGATTTAAAAAGAATTTGCGTTGCAGTAAAATATTTTTATACTAGCAAAAGAAGTTAATTGTCTTACCTCTCATTTTCATCTATTAGGGCTTGAACTACAAGGGGAAAATGTAATAAATTCGCCATGTTTCGTTTTTTTCAATATTCAATCGTAGTTTATACCCCTTCAAGCCATATTTTTAATTTTTCAAGATTAGACATTCATACTTGAAACTTGAATTGTTTCAGTGGTAACCTGAATACAAAACAGACATACTTCTGGTTTAATTTTCAATATTCTTTATTCAATGGTCAAAAGAATAAGACTGAATGTTTGTCATTTAGCAAGATAGATATTAAATTTTTAGAATAAGGCAATGTGTAAAAATACTATACGCATTAATTGATCAATTAATGGGAATGTTAAATTTCAAACAAATTAAACGTGAAATAACCTTATATGCAAATACCATAAGCGCTTCGTGTATATAGAACGGCACCTGTAGAACAGTTTTATTCATTTGAATAATACTCCAGGTAATATTTGAGTTCTGTATTCGACATTAGAGAGATTATGTAAGATCGTTACGTTACATAGCTTATATTCTTATTAACTACATACATTAATTATTACTTAAGATTCTCGCTATGATTATCATTATATTATGTTGTATAATACTGCTTATACTAATTAATAGCCTCTTGTTTTAAAACTCCACACAGAGAATGTTTAAAAATAATAATAAGAACCTTCTAGAAATTTAGTCACGCACAGTTGTGGTTTGTCCCGAAAGTGAGGAATTATTCAAAAAGGTTGGTTTCTTCTTATAGATTAAGAGCCAGCGCCGAAAAAATTCTCTGAATTTACTAAAGCCAGTTTTTTGACAGTTGATTACAGTAGTTGATCGTGTAGCGGAATGAAAATAGGTCGCTGTACTTAAACTCGAGGTTTATTATACTTCTTACAGTAATTAAAAACGTAATTTATATGCTTTACAAATGAAAAATGTGCACGGAACGCCTGACGGCTCGTCGAGTTCTCGTCGCTCGCGTTTCTTCGGCGCCTCTCCGAGGCCCGCTGTTGGCTGGCGGATGTCAAATTATCAGCGGTGCTGAGTACAGGGGCGGAGCGGTCTTAACATGCCCCCGGCCTTGGAAGTGCTAACTTGCAACGGGGAGTGGACAAAGCTTAACAATTGCCCTTGATGTAACTCCATCCGAGGTCCTGATGGCTGCTACTCTGCTAACGC
>JAEQML010072929.1:0-15225 GCA_016904865.1 Pissodes strobi
TATTGTGGTAAAACAACTATAATTAGGAATTAAAAACGACATATATACCGAAACATTCCCTGAAATATGAATTTTTTTTTCGTATTTTAAATTACTTTTATTTATAATTTAGATTAGGAAAGAGATATTGAGATGCGGTTTTCACTGACTCTCATTTGGCTATCTTTAGCTGTAAAAAAGTGATATCGTTGCATTTAAAATTTTTCAGAAAATCTGTCTTATTTGTATTTATGTCAGAAAACGGACTCTAGCGGCAACGTAACCATTCGCAATCAGCTTGTTCATAGAGCAACTGATAGCTTTAGAAAAGCTCTTCAACGACACTAAGCTTGTTGAAATCCTTTGAGCCGTTTTGAAGTTATAGGCATTTGTTTCGAAAAACATTTGAACATCGCCTACCACTTTATTTGAATAGATAGAGCAAAAAGTTATTAACAAAAAAGAATCAACTTTATCTCAGCCTTAAAACTAGCTGCATTTCAAGTATTCTTAATTGGTGAAAATTTGGAAAAAAACAACTTTTCAAATTCCTGATAGCTCGTACGCCACCTGGCGGCCATTTTAGAAATTTACAAATAATTACCAGCGTTTTCTCTTGGCCATTTTAGTTACAAAATTTTTTACCGCAAGTCTTTACGATAATTATTTTTCGAGATATGGCCGAGTGCTCTTCTTAACTGACCACCTGGTACATCCATAGTACATAATATATTTTTTTTACTACTAACATGATAAATCACCATTATTTACTCCATTCCACAAATGAGAAGTAACATTTCTCACCCTAGGTAAATAATAATATTTAAAAAAACCTAGGTCAATAATGAAACGGAATATGTCATTTAAGTTTCAACTTGTTAGTTTGACAACTACTTGTCATTTCGGATTATTTGAAAAATGAGTAGGAAATGATTAATTTCAAAATCTAATCAATTCAAATAATGATACGGATTGTATCAGTGCTATTAGTAAAAAAATTATATACAGTATGACGCACTTTTCATGACTCCCCATAGTATTCATATTAATAATGCGATTTAGTCAAAATTTAAATGGAAAGAAGGTACTTTGTATGTACGGAGCTGTCAGTAGATTATTAAATTCATTCTGTCAGTTAGACAACTGAATTTCCAGGCTACCTGATATTTCGAACTATTTCCAATATAAGTTCAATCAAATCGAATCAAATATGGTAATCAGTGTTAGTAGTAAAAAAAATTCTATATATACCTCGGTTGAGAAGGCCATTATTAACCTCGCACATTATAAAGTGCTCGGTAAATAATGGCTTACTTCTCATCCTAGGTATATAATATACTATTATGTCATACCAGTACATTATTGTGTTTTTATACCTTAGATACCATTTACATAATGGATTACTTTATGCCCGTGCGGGCATAAAGTGCACTTTATAGCCCGTGCGGGCATTAACTACACTTTATGGACTGAAATAATTGAATTGAATTCGTATTTTTTTAAATATTTACATATTGTGAATGCAATAACGAACTAGTATGACATAAAAGTTTCTATGCACCACGGGTATTAATAGTTGTGTATGCCCTAGGGCGATTTATAAACCCTCTGGCCAGAGGCCCTCGGGTTTTTAACATTGTCGCCCTCAGCGCATAAACATCTAGTTAATACCCTTGGTACATAAATAACTATTTTAAGATAGATATATTTCCAATGCAAAATTTAAGTCAGTTACCCTACAGTTAGTAAGCTGAAGTCTAGCAAACAGAAACCGTATATGTATTTTTGACAATAAAAACATTTAAATTTTAATCTATCTTTACTTTGCCCCAGAGGCGGATTTATGAGGGACGCTACAGGGGCCCCCGTCCGTAGACTCTCAAAAGTTTTTGCAATATTTGTATACAAATAATACAATGTTTAAATTCAGTTAAGAAGAAGAGTTTAAACCATTACAGATTCGATTGTTATATTATATCATCAAGAACGAGGTCCAGTTCCAGTTTACTTTTATTCCTTGCAGCCCAGCTCTATTTTTTTACGTTTAATTGACTTGGGAAACTTGTTAATAATGCTTGGTAAAATCCGCTTCGTCCACTCGTGGAAGGCGTGTTTTTAACGGCTTTTGCGTAACAATTGGGCGTGGCAACCCCAAATTAGCCTCCGGGGACACCTGCGGCGAGCTTTTCCTTTACAACGACCCCCCTTCACATTGACCTTCCGGCGCCTATGCCTGGGAGTGAATACCACAGCGATGCAGTGCGCCAGAAAAAAGAGTCCTTGCCGTATGTTCTAGGTGTTTCAAGTTGTACAACAAACGGGTGGGCTTTTGCGGTCTGTCGTGACTGTCTGACGTTGCTGGGGGCGGGATAAGGTGGGCATATTCTAGAACATCTGCCGTGTTAATATCTGTAAAACAGGTATCTCGGCCACATGTCTGCGGTGTTCAAGACTATCCAGATCCCGGGTCAACTCCAGGTCGCCGACCACGCGACGCGCACATCTCTCTTTTGAATGGAATCAAGCAGCTATAGGTTGTGCTTCGATGCGGCACCCCAGATGTCTGAGCAATATTCTAAGCACAGTCTTATTTGCACTTTGTAGAGCAAGAGCAGCTGCTGCGGCGTATTAGGTGTATAATATACAAAGACACTTATTAAATGTCTGATAATATATGATCTCCGCCACTGTGTTTCATTTCCTGCCTTTGGTGTCGTCGACCTCCAATGCTCTCATTCTATTGGTGCACTTAATTTACTACGCGCATATTATAAATATTTTGCGCCTAAAACAAGGCGGAACCAGGGAAAACGACATTGTTATATTGGCATGTAGGAACTTCAGAACCGGTTTTTGATGGATCAAAAACGGGGAAAATGGCTATTTAGTGTTATCATATGAAAAAAGTATGTTTATATGACGACAGCATCGAAAAAACAAATCAATAGGTGGGGTGTCTCGTTTTTTTTAATTAGTTTATTAGCTATTTCCTGGGTCATTTCCTACAGTAACTGGTAAAGTTTAAATTTGGCAACGCTAGGTCTATCGGCCTTAGAATGTCAACGGAGACGGTGGAAATGTGGGTGGGACGCCTGAAGTAGCAGAGCAACAGCTGAACGGTGAAGCACATGATTTAAATAGAGATAATGTGGACACCAAAGGATTATTCTAAACACTTCTCTCAGAAATGAGAAAGCTAATTGTGGAGTACAATGGCACCGCCCCATTAAGTAGACCAGCATTACCTAGAGTGAACCGCTCAAAGAAACTAGGAATCACCTTTTCTATTATGAACAACCGAACTCTGCCAAACAATATCTATCACCCAGGCGAACACGTTGAACCACATTCATGTGTTAATCTACTGCGCTGGAAGGGCCATTGTCCGAATCCTGGGAACCAAAGTACGAACAAAGGGAACGGCGCAAACAGTGGACGAGCCACAAACACCTCATATGGAAAAAAGATTGAATGCTAGGATTGATGACATACGAAGAGATATAGGAAGGCTAAAAGAGTACATCGATGTAGTAAGGTCACATAGGTTGGAAACTTGCGTTTGATCAATCATCACGAATCCATGCTCATGATGATCCAGAAAATCAAACACACCAGCAATGTCTTGATACTTTATAAATCAAAAATTATCTGTATTTTCAGGGCGTTTTAACAGGTACAAATCGAGTAATAAAAGAAAACGAGATAATGTCTTATTCCAACGATCAGAAAAACATCCTACAGAGCGTTAAATACTAGGGCTAGAGAATCGAACAATAAATTCCCAAGCAGTGACGATATTGAACAATTTTGGAGAGAACAGTTGGGAACACCGACCCAGTGCAACATTGAAGCAGACTGGATTGCGGGGGAGCGCCGGACCTCCCAGGAATACGACCAAATGCCTGACGAGCCGTTTGCGACAGCAGAAGTGACAAACGTCATCAGAGATACCTGTTGTGTTGCTTTCCGGAAAAACTACCCGTCTTACCGTACCGACAACGGTTCGAATAAAATAAAAGGCCAAAACTGATTTTGAACCTTCTAATAGTTAACAGACTTATTATGACATTTTTTAGTTACCTTACTGTCAAGTTACCTTTTTCTGTCGCAAATTTGCTATAGGTATTTAATTAATGACAGAGATGGAGGGCGTACCCGGCACAAGCTGCAGAACAGAATATCTTTTAAGGTCCTTTCGCGTAAAAAATATATATTAGGATTAAAATATATGATGGCTTTAACAATACCCATAACTGGAAGGCACCTGGCCCAGATGGAATACAGAACTATTGGCTCAAGAAACTCCAATGTACCCACGAAAAATTAACAAATTTAATTAATGACGTAATCCCCCAGTTTGTAAAAAGAAACCTAGCAAAAAATATTCCGGAGTTAAACTCCCCGGCCATTCGGATCTCCGGGCGCTGGGTGGCCCTGGGAGCCCTTCATTCCGCATTTTACAGACAGCAAAGATACCGAACCAATTTAGAATAGATTTCTGCAACATAAGAGGCCTAAATACAAACATAAATTCGGTACACCAACATCTACAAGCAAATAGACCACACATATTAGCCCTTACAGAAACACAAGTATGTTCTGCAACAACAACAGTGATCTACCTCTATCCTGGTTACGACTTACATACCCGATTTAGATATAAGTTCGGAATATGCCTTTTTGTCCGAAGCGACCTTTCATGTCATCGCGAGGAAACACTCGAACCGAACAACCTTGACGTAATGTGGCTCAAGTTCACCGCCAAGGGATTAACCAAATTTATATGTTGTCTCTATCGCCCTCCGAGCGATAGAGCCTACCAAAACTTTTTCTCAACACTAGCTACCACCTTTGACTCAATACAGGTCGATCACCCCAGTTCAGAAATAATCGTTCTGGGAGACTTCAATGCCCACAACACCAACTGGCTCAAACATCACAACAAGACCGACAACGAAGGTAGAGAGGCTGAAGCATTTGCCATCAGCTGCGGGCTTACTCAACTTGTAGACGAACCAACTCGAATCTCAGAGAGGGGCGAATTCGCCGCCCTCCTGGATCTTTTTCTGACCACCAATCCTGACCAGTACAAGGTTACAGTTGGTCCGCCATTAGGTACCTCCGACCACAAACTTATTACAACGGTTTGTGAATTGCCACCCATACAGAAGGATCCACCATTGCCTCGCAAAATCTGGCATTACAATTCTGCAAACTGGGACGATCTAAGGCAGTTCTACCTAGATTTTCCTTGGCTCGACGTCTGCTTTGCCACTGACGACCCGTCAGACTGCTGCGAAGAGATCATGCAAGTAATCTCCTCAGGAATGGAAGCATACATCCCAAATTCCATCAAGTTACCATCAAAAGGAAAGCCCTGGTTCGACAAAAGATGCGAAAGAGCTGTAGGAAGGAAACAGCAAGCCTATAAGTACTGGCAGCAAAATCAGACCGCTGAAAATCGCAATTATTTTATCGAAGCGAGAAACGAGTGCAAGCTTGTGATCGACGAAACTAAGGACAAACACAATCAAAGGATCAGGAATAAACTTTTGCAATGCCCCAGTGGCTCCAGGAATTTCTGGTCGGTAGCAAAGGCAGTAAGTAACAACTTTACAAAAACGTCTCTCCCACCTTTGACGGACGAACGTGGCATCACGGCGACTACAGCCAAAGAAAAAGCAAACATGCTCGCCAAAATGTTTTCATCGCACTCTACCTTAGACGTGCCCCAAAGCAAGACTCTCCCCACTATACCGAACATCAACACCACCATGGCAGAAATCAAGTTTTCTCATCGTGATATTCGCAAAATCCTTAAAGAACTAGATACGCAAAAGGCATCAGGACCGGACGGAATACCTGCCATCGTGCTAAAGAACTGCGCCAACGAACTAACACCTGTTTTTTCCAGGCTTTTTTCTCTTTCTTACAGAAAAGGGATTTACCCATCCTCTTGGAAAGTCGCTCGAGTGCAACCTGTTCCAAAAAAAGGCAAGAAAACCACGCCCTCAAACTATCGCCCGATTGCCTTGCTTCCAATAATCTCCAAAGTCATGGAACGTGTAGTCAACCAGCAACTACTCAAGTACCTCGAGAGCAACAGAATAATCAGCGATAATCAATACGGCTTTCGCAAAGAGAGATCGACAGGAGATATATTGGCCTATGTCACTCATATATGGAGTAGGGCAATTGAAAACTACGGAGAGTCTCGAGCGATTGCGTTGGATATTTCAAAGGCATTCGACAGAGTTTGGCATGACGGACTGCTCAACAAACTGCCGTCCTTGGGACTGCCCGCCTCTCTCTGCAGCTGGCTGGCCAGTTTCCTTAAGAACCGATCCCTACATGTTGCAGTCGATGGACACATCTCGGACACATTTACCATCAACGCGGGCGTGCCTCAGGGCGCAATACTTTCACCAACTCTGTTCCTCATCTATATTAATGACCTGCTGATCGAAACGAATAATCCTGTTTACAGTTTTGCAGATGACAGTACCCTTGTCTCCCACTTTAGATCAGAAAAACCCTTACCAGCGACTGAGACTCATCACCGCAGACAGGAGCAGATTACAGCAATTAATCAAGACCTGGAGAAAGTTCAAACTTGGGGCGACCGAAATTTGGTCCAGTTCAATGCAGCGAAGACCCAAGCAGCAACGTTTACTAAGAGGGCCAATACAGCGGGCCCTGACATCATTATGGCAGGATCGACCATTCCTTCATCCTCGTCAATCGGGCTGCTGGGTGTCTCGGTCAACAGCAATATGTCATGGCATGACCATGTTGCTAACATCGCAAAATCAGCCTCCCAGAAGCTTGGTGCGCTATTTCGCAACAAGAAACTCTATACACCGCAGCAGTTGCTCTTGCTGTACAAAGCGCAAATAAGACCGTGCTTAGAATATTGCTCACATATCTGGGGTGCCGCACCAAAGCATACCCTAAAGCTGCTGGATTCCATTCAGAAGAGGGCTGTGCGTCTCGTCGGCGATCCGGAGTTGACCCGGAATCTGGATAGTCTGGAACATCGCAGACATGTGGCCGAGATGTCTCTGTTTTACAGATACTTTCACGGCAGATGTTCCCAGGATTTGGCCCACATAATCCCGCCCCTGGCAACTCCTGTCAGGCAGTCCCGACAGACGGCAGGAGCGCACCAGTTCGTCGTACAACTAGAAACACCTAGAACATCGCTTTACCAGAACTCCTTTGTCTGGCGCACTGCATCACTGTGGAACTCACTTCCAGGACATCTGTTTCCCACTAATTACAACCTACAAATATTCAAGAACCGTGTCAATCAACATCTTCGCACACACACCGCTCGTCGAGCGCCATAGGATCTACCTTTAGTGTGGTGTGTGCCACTGCCATAAAAAAAAAAAAAAAAAAAAAAAAAGAAAGCATATCTAATAAACCTTTATTTTATCTACTTGTAGCATAAAGAAAAGTTTTATATATTATGATAATAATGTCTCGTCCAAGAATTCTAGGATATAGTTGTAGCTTTTAATATGACGCTTAGTATCGCAAATGCCTCGATTGACCTTCCTTATCGCAAGAGACAATAACCGCAGTCTGTAAACGACAGTAAATCCCATACACTGTAAAGTACCATTAATTGTTTAGGGAAATAAAAGCGTAAAAATAGCAGCTGATTAATTCAGTCGAGTATTATAGTTACTGTACCAATACCACAGAATTCTTGGCTATTCTGTGCCAATACTGTCACGAGCGATTATAAGCTCAATAACTACTAATATAATAAGGTAAGGAGTTCTTACAAAAGTGTGCCATGAGATAATATTTTCAATTACATTTTTATGATATACATAAAAATCGATAACGGGAAGATTAAATTAATGCAAAATAAAAATACTTATAAAGAATATTTTTACAACGTGCCAATAAAATTATGATGATGAGGCCAGGAAAGTAGGAAAGTAGCCAGAATGTGTAGGTATCCCACATAGGCGCACACTGCCTAGGGGCATGAAAATTGAGAGCGGATATATTCATACAGGAAGTACAACTAGTAATAATAGAGCTTCGATGAATGTTTATATTTATTTATTAACTTAGCTAAATATACTGATTTAAATCTATTCAAGCAAAATATTTTTTGAAAGAGTCAAAATTTTAATCATTACCAAAACAATTTCTAATTTTATATTGATTTTCATAGATAGATTTTGATAGATAGATTTTATATAGATATTTGAGTCAGTAATAGATGGTTTAAATGAAGTTAAATAATCAAAATAAGTCAAAGAGTCACAAATAAATGGTTACATCTTTATAAAAAAAATTTAAAAGACGAATTCAAGTTTGCATTAATCACTAACACAATAGCAAAAAAACAATCTTAGCACTAAGTGGTACGTACAAGTTTGTTAATGCTATGGTATTGTTGTTTACATATTATTATTATATATTGTTTTCATGGTTTTCTTTTTGGGAATATGTATGCGATGATATCGATTCACATTTTTTTCACGAAACAGTATGGAAAGAGGAATAGAAACCTGCAGTAATGTAGAAATATTGATTGTTTATTGACGTTGCCTGTTACTCCACTTCAGCTGTAGGCTTTTTGATTCTTTTTTATAGCAGTGGCACACACACTAAAGGAAGATCCGACGAGCGGTATATGTGTGGAGATGTTGATTGACACTTCTTAAATAGTTGTAGGTTGTAATTAGGGGGAAACAGAAGTTCTAGGAGTGAGTTCCACAATTATGCAGTGCGCCAGACAAAGGAGTCCTTGTAAAGCGACGTTCTAGGTGTTTGCAGTTGTACGACGAACAGGTGCGCTCTAGTCGTCTGCCGTGACTGACTGACAGGCGCTGCTGGAAGCGAGATGATGCTGGCCAAATCCTAGGAATGTCTGCTGTGAAAGTATCTATAAAATAGGGAAATCTCGGCCACATGCCTGCGGTATTTCAGACTATCCAGATCCCGGGTCAACTCATGGTCACCGACGAGATGCACAGCTCTTTTCTGAATATAGTCCAGCAGCTTTAGGGTGTTCTCAGGTGCGGCACCCCAGATGTGTGAGCAATACTCTAAGTACGGTCTTATTTGTGATTTGTAGAGCAAGATCAGCTGCTGGGGTGTATACAGTTTTTTGTTGCAAAATAGCACACCAAGCTTCTGCGAGGCTAATTTTGCGATGTCAGCAACGTGGTCATGCCAGGACATACTGCTATTGGCCAAAATGCCCAGTAGTCCAATTATTGACGAGGATGAAGGAATGGTCGATCCTGCCATAATGATGTCAAGTCACGCCGTATTGGCTTTCTTGGTAAAGGAGGCTGCTTGGGTTTTTGCAGCATTAAAATGGATCAAATTCCTGTCGCCCCAAGTTCGAACTTTCTCCGGATCTTCATTAATTGTTGTAATCTGCTCCTGTGTGCGCCGATAAGTCTCAGCCGCTGGTAAAGGTTTTTCTGATCTAAATTGGGAGAAAAGAGTACTGTCCTCTGCAAAACTGTACACAGGATTATTAAATTGGTTTCGGTTAGCAGGTCAGTAATTTAGATGAGGAACAGAGTTGGTGAAAGTATTGCACCGTGAGGCACTCCCGCATTTATGGTGGATGTGTCTTAATTGTGTACATCAACTGCAACGTGCAGAGATCGGTTTTTGAGGAGACTGGCAAACCAGCTGCAGATAGACGCTGGCAGTCCGAAGGACTCTTGTTTGTTGAGCAATCCGTCATGCCAAACTCTGTCGAATGCCTTCGAAATATCTAACGCAATCTCTCGAGATTCTCCGTAGTTCTCAATTGCCCTACTCCATATATGAGTGGCATATGCCAATATATCTCCTGTGGATCTCTGTTTGCGGAAGCCGTATTGGTTATCGCCAATTATTCTGTTGGTCTCAAGGTACTTGAGTAGTTGAGGATTGACTACACGTTCCATGACTTTAGACATTATTGGAAGCAAGCCAACTGGATGATAGTTTGATGGCGTGATTTTCTTGCCTTTTTTTGGTACAGGTTGCACTCGAGCGACTTTCCAAGAAGATGGGTAAATCCCCTTTCAGTAAGGCGGAGAAAAAGCTTTGGAAAAATGGGTGTTAGTTCGTTGGCGCAGTTCTTTAACCCGATGGCAGGTATTTCATCTGGTCCTGATGCCTTTTGCGTGCCTAGCTCTTTGAGAATTTTACCAAAGAATATTTTCGTGCTATTATATTCTTTGATTTTACGAATATCACGGTGGTGAAACTTAACTTCTGCCATGGTAGTGTTGATGTTGGATATGGTGGGGAGATCCTTGCCTTGCGGAACGTTTAAGGTAAAGTGCTATAAAACATTTTGGCAAGCATGTTTACTTTTCCATAAGCTGTAGTCGACGTGACGCCGCTTTCGTCCATCAAAGATGGGAGAGACGATTATTACTTACTGCCTTTGCTTCCGAGCAGAAATTCCTAGAGCCATTGGAGCATTGCAAAAGTTTATTTCTGGTTCTTTGATTGTGTTTGTCCTTAGTTTCGTTAATCACGCGTTTATATTCGTTTCTCGCTTCGGTAAAATAACTGCGACTTTCAGCGGCCTGATTTTGCTGCCAGTACTTATAGACTTATTGTTTCCTACCTACGGCTCTTTCGCATCTTCTGTCGAACTAGGGTTTTCCTTTTGACGGTAACTTGATGGAATTTGGGATGTATGCTTCCATTCCTGAGGCGATTACTTGCGTAATCTCCTCGTAGCAGACCGACGGATCGTCAGTGCCAAAGCAGACGTCGATCAAAGGAAAATCTAGATAAAACTTTCTTAGATTCTCCCAGTTTGCACTATTGTAATGCCAAATTTTATGAAACAGTGGTGGATCCTTTTGCAGAAGTGGCAAGTCACAAACCAAGTTTGTGGTCGGAAGTATCTAATGGCGGACCAACTCTAATTTTATACTTATCAGGATGTGTGGTTAGAAGAAGATTCAGGAGGGCGGCAACATCGCCCCTCTCTGAGATCCGAGTTGGTTCATCTACAAGTTGAATAAGCCCGCAGCTGATAGCAAATGCTTCAATTCTCTACCTTCGTTGTCGGTCTTGTTGTGATGATTGAACCAGTTGGTGTTATGGGCATTGAAATCTCCCAGAATGATTATTTCTGAATTGGGGTGGTCAACCTGTATTGAATCAAAGTGGCAGCTAGTGTTCTAAAAAAGCTTTGGTAGGCTCTATAGTTCGGAGGGCGATAAAGACAGCATATGAGCTTGGTTAATCCCCTGGCAGTGAACTTGATCCACATGACGTCTAGGTTGTTCGGTTTGAGTGTTTCCCCGCGGTCACACGAAAGTTCGTTTCGGAAATAAACGCATAGTCGGAACTTATGTCTAAATCGGGAGATTTAGGTCTCTTATGTTGCAGAAATCTATTTTGTATTGGTTCGATATCCTTGCTGACTGTGAAACGTTGCATGAAGGGCCCCCAGAGCCACCCGGCGCACTAAATCCGAACGTCCGGGAAGTTTACCTCCGGAATGTTTTGATTCAGGGAGCGCCATCATTTCCATATATTCCTACTGTGGAACCATAAGCGCAGAAACGAAACGTGATTCGAAAAACCAGTTAGCGCTTCCCAGTTCTGGTGGGGTGGTTCTTCACCAGACGATGCGAGTAGGCTTATACATTTACCACATAGGGCAGCTTCCACTGGAAACATCAGACTCAAACTTATTCCTTTGGTGGTCCCTAGTCTGAAAGAGGTGAGAACAGGGGTTTGTTTGGTCACTCCCCAGTGATTTGCTCCATATTTGGTATTTTGTTGCTCTCCAGCCAGGAGGAGGACGATGGAGTTTCATGGGCCACACGGAATGGCGGGGGCGTCACTCCCCGTAATCAAACTGCTCTCACCAGTTTGACGTTCCTGCCTGCTAATACAATGCAGCATCGTTTTTCACATGTTGTCATTGATTAGCTTCAGACTTTGTACTTCGGTATTCTCCAGCCTGGAGGAGAATGATGGAAATTGATGGGCCACATCCCGTGAATAAGACTGCTTCCCTCTGGCCCCAGGGTGTAAATAGCACAAGGGCTAATTTAGTGACCCTAACGAAGCTGAAGAAACTAAAAGAAGGGCAAAATGCTCGACTTTTCGAGCAATAGATCTGCCGAGAATGAGCAATATAAAAAGGAAAATGGTTAGTAAATGCAATTAAAACAGTAAAAAGCTCGTGCTTATATTCATAGATGGAAAGAGGAAAATAAACCTAAAGTAATGTAGAAATATTGATGGTTTAATGGATTGATGGATTAATTGACAGTGTGTATGAGCTCTTTATTATAATATTGCATTTACTAACCATTTTGATCTTTAGATTTCTTATTCATGACAACGGGGACGGATTTGTTTTTCGAAGCGTCGAGCATTTTCCAGTTCTTTTAGGTTTTTCTGCTTCATTAGTACCACTAAATTAGCATTTGTGTTACGTACACCCTTATTCAAAAAGCCTACAACTGAGGTGGTTCAACAATTTGTCTGATAAATAGGAATCCTCCACAACATTATAGAACATATCTACAATATTGATTATATTGGCATGGGAGTTATTAATTTTTTTTCCGTATCAGTTGTGTTCGATATCAATCCATGCGCTCAATTTTTTTACAGCAAAAATATTGATACACTAACAGTAAACTTTATTTTTTTGCGTATAGTTTGGGTTAGTTTGGGTTAACTCGATATTAATCATCGAAATTTGTCATTTCAAAATTATTAAAATTGTTTTATAATTTACGTAATTTACCGCGTATTTATTCCTCAGGCAGAATTGTATCCATGTTAATACCAGGACTTATTTACAGATGTCACTATATCCAATCATTCTTCTTATCAGTTTTATCATGGGCATCGCTGCATTTCCACAACCGACTGCTGTTCAGTTGGAACCCATTGCAGCTTATCCAACAGTTATCCGCGTAAGAAGACTTTCAGACCGTAACCAGAATCATTTCCAACTAAAAAACCAGGGCCAGCGGCAGAACTCCGATTGGGAACTGAGAGCCAACACAGCCAGAGATAAGTTCGGAAATATGGGGGGACAGGTCAGTTTGGATAATCATGGACGAAACTATGACGTCAGTGCCCAAGTGAAGCAGAACTTTGGTGAAGCTAGAAGGCATGCTGACCGCACTTGGGTAGGACTCACTGGACAGATTCGATTTTAAAATAGTTTTTTTAAGTTGTTAATATATATAAAGTAATACGGTTTTATTCTAATTCGTTTACTCACTCATATGTTTACCGGTTCCTCCAAACGAAGGGTCGGTTTTTGGAGATTAATTACCTGAACAAAGCAAAATAAAATTTTTATTTAATGTTGGGCTTAAATTAAGTAACTGCCTTTTGTAAATCGAGTTAAATCACAGGCCATTTTGTATTCTCGGTCTAACATCGATCTCTCTTACTTGTACATTATAATGGATGGGGTAATAATGGAATGGTCCAATAAGGTAAAAAATCTTGGTTTATATATGGACTGTCATTTAATATCCATGTTAATAATATGTCAAAAGCCGTATTATAAATTTAAATCTATTTATGAATATCGGAATATTCTTCCTTGAAATAAAATATTAGCTGAAAGCTTGGTTCTTTCAATACCAAACAACCATACTACCTTGATGTTGTTTATCGACCATTCCTCAGGGGTTATGATAAGTATAGAGTACAAACATTACATAACTCCTGTGTCAGGTTTGTGAGAGGTTTCTCCAGGAGGAATCATGTCAGTTCCTGAAACCTACATGTTCCTGAAACCTACCAGTGTAATATGACCTAGAGATGTATGTTCACCTTTGTTGTCTAATTTATAATAATTTAATGTTGCATATATATATTGTAAGGAGGTGTAAAGGTACTATTACTAGAAAGAAAAATAGTATATTATTTTATATGGAGGAAAAGTAACTTTTCCTCCAAATAAAATATGCTGTTTTTTCTTCAAATGTCAACAAATTAATGCAAAAACATCTCTTTTTAATAGTAAAAATATCTAATTATTATTAAAGATAAGTGGGTTCGCAAGGCGGCTTAGACCGGGCTCGGTGAATAGACACAGGTTGTTGCTACAGTAATGTAACATAAAGCTGTCAGTGGACACTGTCAACAATAATTATTTTTTTAAGATGGCGTCTCCGATTGCGTTTTAATTCCGTATTGATAAGCAGTTATTGAGTAAGTTCGATTAAATAATAACCAATTTGTTCCTAAATTAGTGATTTTTAGAAATGCAGTCACAAATTGAGTGATAAATACAAATTGTAGTTTAATAAATCTTGAGTTGTTGACGCTTATATTTTGTTGTCTGTTTGTATTATATCTATGTTGCTATGACAACACTTTTACCACCGCCGGCGGAAAAGTGAAAAGTAAAGCTCCGGCGGAGGAAAAACCAAACTTCACGGCCGCCTACACAGTCGAGTAATGACGGATTTACTGACGTTTGAAGAAAAAATGTGTTTGTTTATTTCACATTAAAACAAAAATGGATGACGGGTGTGATTATTGATGTTTTTGTCTGAACTGTCAAGAGAAAAATTCGAACAAAAAGAAGATATTAATACATATTCTTTAATTGTGGCACGATACCCATTGCGATATCTACTGCACTATAGACTGTTATAGTATCTACTTCAGACGTCCTTGAGTTAGAAACCTAAAGCTGAACTATCTGAGTTACGCCTCTTTCAGACGATACGGTTTTTAGCCAGTCCGGTTTATTGGTTTTAACGTGTAGTCCAGTAGTACATTAAACCAATAATTGTCACAAGGTTTTAATGCACCACTCACATTAAAACCAATAAAACCGAACCGGCTAAAATCCGTATCGTCTGAAAGAGGCCTAAGAAATCTTTTGCTGGCCTGCACGGTTTCTGATATGCAGAAACTCATCTTGTAAATCCTGCTGTCCTCTTCCAAATCCTCTTTTTTTACCGAGGGGTTAAGTGATACCTTTTGTCGAAGAGTATTAGTACCTAACTAAATATTGGTTGTTAAGCTCTAATAGCAGATAGTTATTACATGTTAATCATCATGCATGTTACGATACGAAATGAACTATAACAAAAAATCGCAACAGCGAACCATCTAGTTCACGGATTTCACTATTAAATGTAACGTAAAGGGAATATAATATGTTATAATTTGTTTATGCTGTATGTACCTAATGGCATTAGATATTAGTATATAGTATATACTTAGCAATATAATTATTCAAGTATATATTCA
>JAEQML010072930.1:0-15224 GCA_016904865.1 Pissodes strobi
TTTCTTACCAGGCGGCTCCGTTTACATCGGCTATTGTACCTGGTTTCGTAACACAAGGTAACAGAGATACGAGGGGTGCCCGAAAATGACAAATTTTCAATTTCGCCCTGTATCTCAAAAACCAAGGGGGCTATGAAACTTCTGTTTACGGCATCTTTCGTTTCACGAAAAAGTGGCACACTATTGCGAAAACCGCATCCTCCTATCTTCATTAATAACCGAGATACCTGGCAATTACAACGAAATCTGGACACCCTGTACTGAAAATTTCAACCCTCTAGCTATACTGGAACATGCTTAATTAAAGGGGCATTTCACTTTGACTTTACCCTCGCTAAAGAGTTTCACTTCAAAAAATTCATGTGTACAATTTTGCGCGCCGTAGAAGTGAAAACTTCATGAAAACTAAACCAAGCGGTTACCCATCCATGTACTAACCACGCCCGACGTTGCTTAACTTCAGTGATTGGATGAGAACTACTTTTTACTCTTGACAAACATGTAACAACTGTATAACTGTGTTCTATCTCATTCTAGCGTTTTATTGGTGTCTTTTTTTCGTTTCCTCGTTCCCGTTTCATTATAACTGTGTTCTATCTCATTGTCTCGCAGGCTACATCCTATTGATCTATATCCTTTTATTGGTGTCGCCTCTTAGTTTCCTCCTTTCCGTTTCATTATAACTTTGTTCTACCTCATTATCTCGCATGCTACATCCTATAGACCTATATCATCGTTGTTCATATGATATTAATATCTGCGAACCGACGTCCACGGACGTTTTTTCACAAATTATGCTTTAAATAACGTCTTTAAACATTGTGTCACTCTACATTATTGAAAATTAGACGTCTCTAGACGTTATGCTTATCAACGTGTTAATATTTTAAATTGTATTAACAGTTACCCCACGCAAAGTTTACTAAATAAAATATAACTCACTCTCGAAGCACGCAAATCCGGCAGACCCCTCCCAAATGAGGCAAAGGGTGAACTACATCCATTAGAGAAGATTGAAGAGCTTGTGGTTTTGTTTTCCAGCAAGTGATGCACTTACTAATAAGGTGGCGAATAACTCATTTATAAGGCAATAGCCAGAACTGTTAGGAAATTAAAAACTGAGCAGATTCCGCTCGAGGAACCGGCTGCCGCCGATGCATACGCATACACAGTTGTTCACGGTATTTGACGGTACAAAGTACAAAGTTTACAGAATATGCAGGTATCTGCGGCACGCTTGTGATTTCAATGCATCAAAATTCCGACTGTGAGTGAGGCAACTTATATTTATTCTATAAACTGAAGTAGTGCAAAAACACCCACATGTCGCACTAAAAATAAGTAACTATGTTTAAATGTTCTCAAACATTGAAAGAATATTTGGTAAAAAAAATTGGCAGACTGATCAGGCAGTGACCCATTTTAAAGCGCCAATATATCATAAAGAATTGCTATTATCAACTTTTACAAAGACACGATGATCGTACTGTAGCCTTTCGCATAACTTTTATATTCCAAGTTTTCGCCTTTTAGTAACGCTAGCCTTTCGGGTACATGCTCACACGTTCAAAACCTTCGCTTGTCTATTTACAAGGCAATTCCGAAGGAAAACTTTCTACATATTGCTGGGTTCGGAAAATCCTTTACGGGAAGAGACTTCAAAGGCTTTATATTTTTGGACATGTGGCTACGTGAACTATGCATTCTGGAATATTTAAGGAACTTTGAGCGGTCAATTTCGCGTGTTATATAGCTCTTTTCGATCGAAGCAAAATTAAATATCCTTCAAATGACTTTTCTAGGAATTCCATTAGATACGTTATAATTATCAACATCTCATTCATGGACGAGGCAGCTTGTTATAAGTATATAAAAAAGAACGCTTTCGACTTTCGAAGATCAAATTTTTTTAGATCTGTGAAAATGTATATTGGTCTACAATTACACTCACCAATCGGACTAGTCCTCATTATTTTTATAATGTCTATGTGATCGCGGTCCAAGTTGTGAAAATCGTTAGAATTTTTATATAAAAAAATGAGCGAGTCTGCTAGTCACTGATGTGTAGATATATCCTATAGCGACATGCACAAACAGTTGAGCAGCCCTCGTAAAATCACTGCGCATGGTTATGATGGCACAGCCGTTTACACATTTCCGTCCCCATCCGCCTGCACATTTCCGTCCCATTTGCCGATATTTAGCCTCATACCGCCGAAATGTGTAAACGGCTGTGACATCATAACCATGCGCAGTGATTTTACGAGGGCTGCTCAAATATTTGTGCATGTCGATATAGGATATGTTTACACATCAATGTCCAGAGTACTAGCAGACTCGCTAATTTTTTTTGTAAATTATATATACATTATAGATATTTTGAATGAACTATCAGACGCTCTTCTCTAGGGTAGTAACTGTTATAAAGTACCTCGAAATGCGGCAATTCAAACTGAGTTTGTTTACTTTTTAGCATTTTCTTGGGTTTTCTAAAATCTAATGGACCTAGGACATGTTGCATTACTAAGTTGACATAAAAATTGAGTTTCTTTATTCTGTTTCCAATTTTTTAAAATACTCCTTAAAGGCATTATAAGTTTTTCCAAATGTTGAAGCGGGTGCATAATATATAAACTAGAATTTAGAGCTCGGCTAGTATTTTTATAGTTAGAGGAACAGTTATAGTCTTTGAATCAGCCTCTGAATGGTAGAGCAAGAGTAAAGAGCAGGCCATTTTGGAAATAGTTTGAAAAGGGTTTTGGGAAATTCTAAAATGTTATTGTTAAAATTCTAAATGAAGATCAAATATTAAAGAGAACGCATTACTGATACGTGCTTAATTCTCGAATTTTTTGCTTTTTTAAACTGTACTATACACCATCTTTTCCTTCCAATTTCGAGATACTTCAAGTGTTTTACTCTTAATAATCAAATAATAGAAAATACCCAATATTTGGCAACCTTGTAGGCAGAGCTTAATGTCCACCAGCAAAATGTCCTTGCCTTGGCATGTGATTTCGACAGTCTCGAGGAACCATTATGTCTCCCAAATAGTTGCAGTGCTGCCATAGCCTTTTTCTTTCAATTATGCGAGAAATTTAACAGACGTAAATACATGGTCAAATTAAAAGTTAGACGGGAGAGAATTCTTTTCTTCAGGCATTTCGTCAATGAATGGAGTTAGAGATGCTGTAACTTTTCCAAATTCTCCTAGTTTAAATTTCGCGCCGTTTTTACTCCTAGCATCTTTATAATTCCTGATTAATATGGCATTATTGATACTTGATAGTCATGCCAGAAACAAAATAAGTGTCTTTATATCATCCCTAGTCCAGCAGTACTTAAGTATTACAGTTCTTTGTGAATTTGATCTTATTTTTCATGCTTTGGAGGCTTTTTTCGTTTCAATTATGGTTAATCCAGAAATTGTGTTGGTTTAAAGAACTCTTTAAAATATCCTCTCTCTGGTGATGAGAAGAACATTAGCAAAACTTAGGGAACTCAAACGTCTCAATATCCAGTCTTTTCTTCCCCTTTTGAATTTGTGGGCTTGTTTTAAAATACAAAACCTCCAGCGAAATGGGGCAATACAAACCAAGCGCTAAAATCAAGATTTCACATTATACTACTATTTACAGTTTTTAAAATTTCCTAACCCCAGATCTCCACTTTAGCCTACCTGGCCTTCTGAAGAATGTCAAGATCTTTTTCTATACTAAGCACATAGTCTCCTTCTGCAATATTGCCGACCCGAAGACGTCGTGCCTCGCTAATGCAAAAGCTGCGCATCTGCCTAGATAATAAAGAGTGGTTTTTCTTAAGACACATAAGGTCTATATAAGACCTATAGGTCTTCTTAGGTGGCACAGTCTTGTAATGACCCCTACCTGGGTATTCAGGGACCGCCTATCCATCGTCAGGGAGCGATAAAGTTCTTAGCCTGTCTGCCCTCTGACAGTTTCTGCACTCTCTTGGGAGACCCTGATAAGTCCCCTCTTTATCTGCCGCTCTTACCTTACTTGGGCTCTAGAAAGACCTTAGAAAACCTCCGATCCCAGGCACGGGGTACCAGCAACTTCGTTTCCAATTACCCCGCTGTGTCCCGGCGTCCTTAACATCTTTACTGTCTTGCTCTGTGCCAGCCGCTCTAGGATATCCTCACGCTCCTGGACCAGAATAAAGTTAGGTCTGGGTGCACAGATTGCCCTAAATGCGGCTTCACTCTGAGAGCAAATTGCCTCTACCTCTTCATTCATTGACCTCACCCATTGTGGTAACCATCAAATTTGCGTACATGTGTTGCGTGCTTTCCTGAGCAGAAGCTTTCCCGGGTACCATTAGTCTCCAAGAAGACTTCCGCTCCAGAGAACTGCTGGATGATAATTGTAAGCCATTCGGCAAGCACCCCTACACGTTTCCATTAACCTCTGAGGGGATGGTCACTATATACGTCCAATTTAACGTCAATCTGTGTTCAGGTACTACAAATTTATTTTCTTGTCTACGTTTTTTATGTCCAACTATCTTACCCCTTTTTCTCCAGATGTCCCGAATTCGCAAGAAGCATTACACAGGCCTCAAGTGAGAATTTCATAAAAAGGCCATTCTTAGATTGCTTACTAACAGCCCATACCCTTTAAAATTCATATCTAGTTCGATTCAAACTCTTATTGGTTCCTACAGCGTTTTTTTAGATAATTCCCAAAATGCCCATTTTTGGCTTTTTTACTTCAGAGACTCTTTTTATATTTTGTGCTGCTCCTTGAACTGTGACAATATCCATCAATTGAGGATCAAAATCAACTTTTCAACTTTTTAAGCATTTTCTAGAAACTAACCCTGCTCTGCTTGACTCCTCTGATTTATGGTATCCTCCTCACAGGTTATGCGATTCGTCGGATATTCATAAAAAAATTCACAGATATGCCTTTTTTCCACATATCAGGGTTGAGAAATAGGTCTGTACAACCTTCTTCTGTAGCAACTTTAAAACTACTTTGTATGTAGCCCTTTCTGGTTCTTAGCTTTTGGCAATAACTAGTATATTCTTGAACTTGTTTAGGGGTAGTTTCTGGCTTAAAGGCTGATAAGAAAAACATTTTGTTGTTTGTCATTGTGCAATGTTTTGAGAACTCAGCTCTCGGCTTCCTCTTATAGGTGTTGGTCTCTTTTTTGTACAGTTGTTAGAGACGTTTTGCTTTTCTAGATGTACATCTATGTCTTTTCTATTAGCCACAGCTTTGTTATTGGAAATTTTCTTAGTTCTTCCAAAATTTCGTTTCTTTACGACAGTTTTCCAAGAAGTATGGTTAGGAGTCTTCTCTTCATTTTCTTCATGATCTGTCAGTTGTTGGGACTCGGTAGCAACAGGTTGACCCACAGCCTCGGCACAGAGAATATATTGGTCCGGTGCCTCGGTGGAAGAATTTGGTTTTGGCCCAGGTGATGATGCGCCATCCATTTCAGCAAACGTCACAGGGTTGGAGCCTAGCGTCAGATCCTCTGATTGACGTTTTCGCGGTGTTGCCATATCTTGCGGGATTTTCCTGTGTTCTTGTAGAATTTCCCTGTGATCTTCGGACTTTTTTGCAAGAAAATCCTCCAAAAAAGCCACTTTACCTTGCAAAGTCTTAAAGTTAGCTTCCAAGGAACTATAATTGGCTTCCAGCTTCTCAATTTTCTTCTTTAGCTCTTCGATTTGTTCAATACAATTGTTATTCATTTCGAGGTTGGAAATCTCGTCGGAGACATGTCGGCAGACTGCAGACTTCTGTTCAGCTGTTTGAAGCAAACATTTGGGGTGAAACCAATTCTGGCACTTTTTACACTTAGTTGGAGCTGACACTACTTTTTTTACAATTATTACACTTAATTTCGCGACTTTTCTTTGGCGTGCTTTCGTCGGCATTGCTCCTGGCCATGTTGCCGCACTATTGTGTTCAGTCAGCTGAAGAACACTTTGTGACACTACAAATACTTCATGCTAACGTAAGGTCACTGAGAAGCAAAGTTGACCAAATAGAAGCTTTTCTTGCTGACAAAAATATAAGCATTGTCTGCTTGACGGAACAATGGTTATGTGAGGATGAGCTGCAAAATGCACAGATTGCTGACTGTCCATGCACGGCGTTCTCATCTAGAAAGCAGTGCCTTGGCGGTGGAACAGCTATATTCAGTAAGACTAACTTAGAGGTCCAACCAGTGAATTTTATATTAGATTTTAATGTTGAAAGATGTATCGAAATGGAAAAACTGTATTTATTTTCGATGTTTTAATTTTTATATTTTGTCTATTTATAGATCTCCGTCTGGTAGTTTTGACACCTTCTTAAGTGTTTTAGAAAATCTCCTTAACGGATGTGGTATAAATAAGAACCTGGTATTGGCTGGGGACTTGTGCACTTTAATACAAATGAACGAGAGGCAGTTCTCCTTTGGGATCTGTTTGGAATTTAGGGAGGATTGCAGGCAAACCTTTGTGAGCCTAGGGGTCCTGACTCTTCCGTCCCAATACATCTTGGACAGCCTGATGCACATTAATAAAATCTTCGGAACTACAGAGTGCACAGTGAAGTCCATAGCCATGAAACTAGGGGAAGTAATAATTTAGTGCTAGCATATTGCCGACTGAAGAGGTGTCAGACTGGCTCTAGATATTGGGGTATAAGGTTTTTTAATTGTTAACCTGGGAACGTAAGGGTACTACTACCCGAAGTTCAATTCAGGAACACGATTAAAAAATTTTTGTTACAGGGAGCTCTTTATTAATATGATGAATTTTTAAATTGTGATTTTGTTTAGTGTTAGTGTTAAGTTTTATTGTTAAGTGACATCGTGTAAACTTTTTTTAATTACATGATGTTAATTTCTTTTTTTGACTTGTGTAAGTACTGCCCTGTATGTTAACATTAAATATATTTTGATTTTGATAGAAACTTTTAGGCGATTTCCAAAATGCATTTTCTCAAGTTACTACTCATTTCAAAATGTCACTCCCTCAAAATGTAGCAGTACTAATTGGGCGTTAAAATAAAATTTACAACTGTTTCAATCTTTTATAACTTCTTGATATGTCTTTCAGGCAATTCCCTAAATGCCGTTACCCTTACCATTCCAAATTCTTTGGCGAACTTGCATATTATACGTTCATTATTTTTTTTCCGTCAGTTAACATACCCATTTTAAGATTTTATTAGTCCTTTGAAATATATCACTACTGAGCCCATCCCTGAAATCGGGTTTATATATTGTATGTCCATCACACTAAAAATCTCGTCAAATAGAAGAGCAATTTCCATCATATTTTAAAATAGCTTGGTTCCAACTTTTTTTTGGTTAATAAAGAGTGACTGCAAACATTACTACAACTCCACGCAGTCATATTAAATTTTTCAGGTCCTATCTCCAAGTGCAGCAAAAAATGCGCATTTGCATACATATTAGAGCAGAAGCAAACCGTATATATGGCAACGAACTTCGAAGAGGCAATATTAGGGAGCCTAAAAATTTAAATTCGCTCCAAAGAGCGCGTTTTTCTACGAGCGATGCCGAAAGGGCAAGTTTATTAAATTATGTCAGCTTTGTCGGCTTAAAAATATAACTATCTAAGTATTATATAATTTTGGAGCATTAAACTGAGAGCAGTGATATTTTGCTCTCCAAAAGAATGAAAGTAATGATCCTTGAATATTTCAAGGGCCCATTTCGGGTGTTCGTTAATTGCGCGCCGCGGTCAGAAAAATAAGAAGGTAGTCTTAATTTCACAGGTCAGTTGCGCGCCCGCTCCTTACTGGGTATGGGACACTTGTGCGCCGGTTGCTTATACGTAAAATGCAGACCCGATCGGACCTTGCCATAGGGCGGCTGTAATATAAATTGTTTGTGTGAATCGTTGTTGGAAAATACGTAAGATTAGATTGTCGTACATCATTCCGTAATCCCTCTTTTGTGCGCAACTGTCCTATTGCCAATCGGGGAAATAAATCCCTAGCAAATGATAAAAGTGACCGCGGCGCAAATGACCCATGTTTTTCAAAGCCAATCAATTATTTATAAATTTTTGCCTAATTTACCTGAAATTTGCATAAAATTTTGCAAGTCTTGTCAACCATTTGACAATCCTTAGAAGTCATTCTAATACAATTTTAAATCGATAAAATTTAGTTCCCATGGTTAAAATGACTATTGACTGATCTTTGAAAAGTTGGTCAATCAGTTTTCGTTAAAAAAAAATTCTGAAAATGGTAAAAATATGCATTTTGAACAAGAACCATTTAAAATGTGTCGCGCTTATTACTTTGAAAACAAAATATTCCATATGGAAACAGTTTACAGATTTTTCTGAAGAACTACCGTATGAATAATAATTGTTTTCTTCTACGTCAACAAGCGGTATTGCAAGTGTTCTAGCAACACCTATATATCTAAGTAGTTATAAGTTTAATTAGTTTATAATTTAGTTATGTGTTCTTATTTAATTCAACTTCATATTTTCCATGCTCAAACAACATATATTATTGTTTAAATATATCGGGTTGCATATATTCGCGATAATAGTTGTTGGACGTATTTTACTTGAAATCCCAAATACGCGCGCACGCACCGAACGTCGCGCGCCACCCGAAGCAGTACGACACATGGTACCATAGAAGTACGACAGCTAGCTCGACTCGATCTAAAAAATCTAAGACAACTTCCTCCGAGAAAACCCGCACGTATTTTCTGACATTCTCCACGGTGTGTGTTGTAATCTCCGGTGCTGTGATACGTAACTACGGTAAGTTAGCTCCAACAATTCGTACGATATTTTCAGGGTTTCCAATTCATTCTAAACTCATATAATTTCAATTGTTACGTTCGGTAGCATTCATTTTCAATTGTTACGTTCGGTTACATTTTTGGTCCTTCGAGCCGGATTTTTCAAAAGTTTTGATATTTTTTAATGCGTTTGTTTGAGCAGAGAACAATATATTCTAGATGCTTGTAAAATAACGATCTAAAATCATTTATTTTAATCGTCCATTTAAATTCGCTAAACGATAGACAGGTTTTTTGTAACTCTTTTTGTTGACACTAAATCCTCCGGCTTGCTTATCGTGTAGCGTTTTAAAATATATAAAACGTTTTTTCTTATTTTGTATTAGCGTTCTTAACATATCATTTTGTTGACTACAACGAAATATTCTACTTTTTATCCTCAACTATTGTACTTTGCAGCGTTAACTTTAAAACGCTCTTTACGCCGATATAACATTAAAATACAGGTTTTATTCCGTTTACAGTAAAGTCCCGATAATTTAGGCATATTATTGTGCTTGCAGTTAATAATAATAGCAGTGTACCAAGTTGATTCAAATATTATTTCAAATTCTCTAAATCAACTAAATTGAATTCGTCGTTTTCATCTCATCACGTATATTTTTTGTAACTTTGCACTCATTGTTCTTTAAAATAATTCAGAATGTCAAATAAAAGCAAACAACTGCGTGCAACACGGGATCTGTGTATGGATCAACTGGATGAACTTATTGCTTTGGGTGCAACTGTGCAAGCTGATAAAATCATTCTTCCCAGATTCAAAATAGGATGTGAAAAGCTTACGCAAATATACGATGATTTTGAACACTATCACAAATCTCTTATTCAAGAATTAGCTATAAGCAAAGACCCTGACTACGTTGAAGATAAGGCTGTAAGAACAACCTTTATGGAAAAATATTTAACAGTTAAAGAAATTTTTATCAATAATTCTCCAGCCTTGATAGTTAAGGCTCAACCTTCAGTCACTCCAAATCCAAATGGCAAGTTTCCTAAAATAATTTTACCAACATTCAATGGTGTTTACAAGGATTGGCCCACATTTTTCGATTTATTTTCTTCTTTAGTAGATAAAAATGCTAGCCTTTCTGACGTGGAAAAATTCCAATATTTGCGTTCTTCTCTTAGTTCAGAACCATTAAATATGATAAAATCTTTACCATTAACTGGTACTAATTATGCTATAGCGCTTCAAACGTTAACTTTTCGTTATGAAAACAAACGATTGATGGCTGATACTTATTGGCTCTTAATTTGTGAAGCTCCAAAACTAAATAATGATTCTCCTAATGCTTTAAGAAAACTTTTAGACACATTCACAGAGAACTTAGCAGCGCTAACAAACCTTAATTTACCTGTTGATGAATGGAGTTTTGTATTATTTCATACTTTAAAACAAAAACTCGATTCTGCTACTATCAAACGTTTCGAATTGCAAGAAGCTTCAACAGAAATTTTGACTTATTCGAAACTTAAGGAGTTCTTACATAAACAATGTGTCTCGAATCAGTCGCTCTTTCTATCCCATTTTCCAAACTTATTCCTAAATTTCCACGTCAACCGCCAAAGCCCTTCAATTCTCGGCAAGACCCTCTGTTTTTACT
The DNA here is from genome assembly GCA_016904865.1 of Pissodes strobi. Classification (NCBI taxonomy): domain Eukaryota; kingdom Metazoa; phylum Arthropoda; class Insecta; order Coleoptera; family Curculionidae; genus Pissodes; species Pissodes strobi. The sequence goes on from JAEQML010072930.1 coordinate 10,422, forward strand.
AACACCGATCGAGATGTTACTCAAAATATAGTATGTGCTTATTGCAAAGCTGATCTATAAATGTCCTACCTTCCTAGACAAGTCTGCTCAAGATAGATTTAAAATTGTGATGGACAAGAAGTGGTGTGTCAATTGTCTTCATACAGCCCATCAAATCTCGTCATGTAGCTCAACATTCACTTGTCGAAATTGTCACACCAGACATCATTCGCTTCTTCACGGTGGGGAAACACCAAACTCAAATAATTTTGTTAGTTCACCTCAAGCGCCTATCAATGTAAAGACCGTTCAGTTGCACGGAAATTCTCAACTTAATTCCCTGTCTTACTTTATTCCTTCCAATTCTACTGTTCTACTACCAACAGCCCAGTTAGAAATTCGTGATTCCATGGGAAATTTTCAAACTGTTCGTGCATTGATTGATAATGGTAGTCAGACAAGCATTATCACTGAGCAGTGTTATCATCGTTTGCGATTGCCAGGATCTAAAATTTCCTTATCAATTTTCGGTATTGGACAAACTCCCTCTACGTCTTCATGTCGCGTTTCGTGTGTCATTCGACCTGTCAATGAACCGTCCTTCACTCTAAACTTAGATGCTATTGCTTTGCCCAAAATTTGTTCAGAAATGCCAAGTACATTTATACCTGTTGATAGATGGAAACATGTGAAACACCTCAAGCTTGCGGATCCAAAGTTTAACGAACCAGGTCCAATTCATCTTTTGATAGGTGCAGATGTTTTTCCTCAGCTTCTTAGACCGGGTTTTATTCCACATGGTAATGATAGTTCTGAAGCCTCCTGTATCAATACTATCTTTGTGTACGTTCTTTGTGGAAAAGTCATTGTGCCCTCAGTTTCACCTACTCAGGTCAATTCGTTATTCACATCTCCAGAATATTCTCTCGATGTTACTTTGAAAAACTTTTGGGCATTAGAGGAGTTTCCGACTGCAACTCAGATTGCTCCTGAGGATGTATTATGCGAACAATCTTACGTTGAAGGTTATTCTCGAAGTGACACCGGCCGCTACATCGAAGCTTTACCTTTCAAAGACTCTCAACCTTTGTTAGGTGACTCTCGAAATATATCGCTTCGCCGACTTTATTCCCTGGAGCGCAAGTTACACCAAGATCCTATTCTATATAAAGCATATTGTGATTTTATGCAGGAGTATTTGGACTCTGGTCATATGTGCCTTTCTACTCCGCTAGATAATCCCTCGAAGGCATATTACATTCCTCATCATGGAGTTTTCAACTCGAATAGGATTAAACCTAAACTTCGTGTGGTATTTGATGGTAGCAGTAAAACTACCAATGGAAGTTCTCTCAATGACTGTCTTCTCACTGGTCCTAAATTGCAAAAAGACATATTTTCAATTTTGTTAAAATTCCGACTTCATTATGTCGTCTTCACCGCTGATATCCGTCAGATGTATAGGCAAATTTTGGTCCAGCCTTACCATCAAGACTATCAGCGGATTCTATGGCGATTTTGTAAAAATAGCCCTATTCAAGATTACACTCTTCGCACTGTAACATACGGCTTGAGTTGTTCGCCATACCTTGCCTTGCGCACCATAGTTCAGTTAGCCCAGGACGAGCAGGAAACGTTTCCTAGGGCAGCGTCTCTCCTAAAATCGGATATCTTTGTAGACGATGTGGTTAGTGGTTGTTCTTCTTTATCTGAAGCTCAAACCCTCAAAGACGAGCTCATTTATATGCTAAAGAAAGGTGGATTCGAACTCCGAAAATGGGTTAGTAATCGTAGAGAGCTTCTAAGTATGGTTCCTGAATCTCATCAGCAACAGCAACCACAGGAATTCGATAACAATGAAATATCAGCTATTAAAGTTCTGGGTCTTCGATGGATACCTAATCTAGATGTGTTTTCCTACTCTGTCGTGATCAAAAATGATTGTTGCACCAAGCGATATATTCTTTCAGAATTGGCACGTATTTTTGATCCTCTCGGGTTTCTCTCTCCACTCACGTTTTTTGCAAAATTTCTAATTTAACACTTATGGACTCTGGGTCTTGAATGGGATCAAGAACCTCCAGAAGATGTTTTGGAAAAATGGTCTCAATACAACTCGGAACCTTCTTTGCTAAGTAACCTTCATGTTCCTCGTTGTATAGTCCCAAAAGACGCATGTACGTTTGAACTGCATGGCTTCTCCGTTAGTTCTGAGCGTGGATATGCCGCTGTTATATATTTGCGCTGTGAACCGTCCACTGGTGAAATAAAGGTTTCCTTTGTTTGTACTAAGTCGAAGGTAGCTCTACTTAAACGTATCTCCTTACCTCGTTTGGAACTTTGCGGTGCTGTTCTGCTGTCAAATCTCATGTATGCCGTTTCAACTACATATTCCAATCTTTCCTCCTGTCCTATATTTGCTTGGACTGATTCTAGCGTTGTCCTTGCATGGTTACGAAATTCTCCACATTTGTGGAAAACTTTCGTGTCCAATCGAGTCAGTTATATCCATGATCGAATTGCGTCGTCTCGTTGGTTTAATGTAGGATCAGCGGACAATCCTGCCGATTGTGCTTCTCGAGGATTACTCCCAAAAGCTCTTCTCTGCCATTCACTTTGGCTAGATGGTCCTTCATGGTTACAGTTATCTCCTGACAATTGGCCAAATCAAAATCTTAACTTTTCTAAATCTGATGTTGTCTCTGAGGAAGCTCGGAAGATTGCTCTTGTCGCTGAGAATTCTCCAAATCTTTTTGAGACACTTTTCAACAAATTTTCCTCCATTTCAAAAATCAAACGTATTCTAGCCTATTGTTTACGCTTTCTTTCAAATTCCAAGAGGTCCTCTGAGAACATACGTGGTAGCTTTACTTCAAGGGAACTCCACCTAGCTCTTCTGTCTCTTATTCGATATGTTCAAACCGTTGCCTTTTCTGGAGAGATTGAGAAAATTAAATGTAAAATAAAATTGCCAAAGGTATTTTCAAAACTTAGTCCGTTCATCGACAAAGAGGATATTCTTAGGGTGGGCGGACGGCTTACTCATTCTGGCTTGCTCTATGATCAAAAATATCCAATTCTCTTACCTCAAAAACACGTTCTCACTTATTGCATTATCGAGAGTTTCCATCGTGACAATATGCACTTTGGTCTTCAAGGCTTACAATTTCTGTTATCTCAACAATTCTGGATTTTATCTTCCCTTCGAGCCATTCGACATTGCCTTTCTCGGTGTATTCGTTGTTTTAGAATCAAGCCTACCTCTTTCGAACCTCCTATGGGGGATCTACCCTCTACGCGTATCAATCAATTGAAAGCATTTCTGTGTGTTGGCGTGGACTTTTTTGGCCCTTTCAACATAACTCTTAGTAAAGCTAGAGGCTCAAGGGCACAAAAGGCGTACTTATGTCTATTTGTATGCTCTACCACCAAAGCTGTGCATTTGGAGCTTGCTTCCGACTTATCTTCAAGTTGTTTCATTGCTGCTCTAAGGCGATTTGTCGCTAGGCGAGGTAGATGTACTCATATTTTTTCCGACAACGGTACTAATTTTGTTGGAGCCTATCGAACGCTGTCTAAATGTATGCGCGTTGCTGCAGAAGGAGAACAGATTTAGTGGTCGTTCAACCCTCCTTCAGGACCCCACTTCGGAGGACTGTTCGAATCTGGCATTAAATCCGTCAAATTTCATTTAATCCGAGTGGTTGGTGCTCAGGTACTCAGGTATGAGGAATTCTATACGGTTTTAGTTGAAATCGAATCAATGCTAAATTCACGTCCGCTTTGCCCTCTAAGTTCTGATCCAACAGACCTATCTGTTCTTACTCCCGGCCATTTCCTCACTCTCGAACCTCTCACATCTGTCCCTGATGACGAACTCACCTTCCTTTAAATCGTCTGAATTGATGGCAATTAATTCAGCGCATTCAGCAAGATATTTGGCGCAGGCGGAAGGACGAATGTCTTCACACATTACAACAGAAAACGAAATGGTTACAACCACCCGTCTCTGTACAACCAGGTACATTGGTTATTATTAAAAGCGATAACGTACCTCCGTTGCATTGGAGTTTGGGACGAATTGAACAGGTATTTCCTGGCTCGGACGGTATTGTTCGTGTAGCTTGTGTAACAACAGTACAAGGAGTCGTGAAGCGACCTCTTGTAAAACTCTGTCCTTTACCCATTTCTTAATAATAAAATGCTTCACATTTTAGGTGGACGGCATGTTCTAGCCACACCTATATATCTAAGTAGTTATAAGTTTAATTAGTCTATAATTTAGTTATGTTTTCTTATTTAATTCAACCTCATATTTTCAATGCTCAAACAACATATATTATTGTTTAAATATATCGGGTTGCATATATTCGCGATAATAGTTGTTGGACGTATTTTACTTGAAATCCCAGATACGCGCGCATGCACGGAACGTCGCGCGCCACCCGAAGCAGTACGACACATGGTACCATAGAAGTACGACAGCCAGCTCGACTCGATCTAAAAAACCTAAGACAGCTTCTTCCGAGAAAAACCGCACGTATTTTCCGACATTCTACACGGTGTGTGTTGTAATCGCCGATGATGTGATACGTGTTGGAATCAACAATAATTATTTCAGCTTAAATAAACAGTCTTTATCCGTGACCGCAAATAAATGCTATGTCAGTTATTAGTTCAAAGAAAATACCCAACATGCAGCGGTTGCGATATATTGTATCATTGAATAGGATTTTATTATTAGTTAGTCTGGAAGATTATAACGTAGGATAAATACGCATTTATAATATTCTCTGTAAAATATTTCTATACGGTTTGTTAATA
>JAEQML010072931.1:0-15221 GCA_016904865.1 Pissodes strobi
CGAGTGCAAAAATTCTGTTTCGGTATTGTGGATAAAGCTCTGTTTTAATGATTTCATAAACAAATTTGCACTGTTCTATTTCTATGATTTCTCTTAGTCTATTTAAATTTAATTCTGAATAAATTGTGTTAGAACTAGTAAGCCAATCAAAATTAAATACTACTTTTAAAAATTTATTTTGTAATATTTGAGCTTTATTAAAAACAACTTCACTGCACATGCCCCACACAGGCAAAAGGTATCTAAAATGTGTAAGGAAAAAGGCATTGAAAACTTGAAACTTGCTTTCTTTAGATACATAATCTCTGCTTTTATACAAATCAGACAGCACATAGTGAACCGTTACTTGATCGTGGTATATCTAAAAAGAACGTTTAAAGAACGGGACTAAAGCAGAGCAGCACTCGAATGTCGTCGAATTAGCGGCAGCGTTTAAATATAACGCCACGGTCACGCCGCGCCGCTATAGTTCGCCAATTCGCAATCGCGGTTATCTCTTTATACAGGCCGACAGATTCCTTAGTGTACGAACGGGGTGAACCGTGATTTCTAATAAGTTATCACGGAGTCACGGTGGCCGTTCCGAGTGCATGCGCCGTGATAACTCACGGTACGTGAAATTAGGATCCATCTCTAGCCATAGGATCTCCCTTTAGAGTGTGTGCCACTGCCATAAAAATACATGATTTTTTTATGAAAATATGTAATAAAAATAATAAATAATAAAGAAAAGCTTTAATAATTAAAGATATTCACCATATTTTATGTTAATTCTATCTTCTCTTCGACAAGCACGAATCCACTGCTTTGCTAAGTCATGTTTTGGAATCCTAAAATATTTAATATCACTCCCTATTATTGTTTTTACATGTAGCCACAGCACAGTTCGGCATAATTATACTACAAGTTTTTATTTTAAATAGTCCTATAACATATATAAACACAAAAGAAATCTAAAAATTCACTTAATTAAATAAACTATGACAGCGTCAAACGGAGACATTTTTTCCCAGATCACGTAGATGCGCGGGTGGGTCAAAAACGAGTCTAGAAATCAGCATACCGTTATATGTGTATCGTGGTTTTCTAGAAGGAAACCCAAGTTACGTTCAAGTAAGTGTTTCCTTATATCTGTTAGGTAATTTTAACAATAATTCCATAACATTATTTTGTTCCAATTTCACATATGTACATTCCTACTTGAATTAATGACTTTTTATCTTATATCTAGTATCAAGTTACTATTTCAACAAATTCGGTAACAACGCTATCGAATTTTCCAGGTAAATCTACGTAAAAATATTAATAATCTTACAGATAGTAGATAACTGCAATTGCTCGACATAATTACAGTACCCGTTGTACTTTAAATATGCATCGTGCTACCGTGTTTTAGTTTTATACACAAAAAATAGATGTCAGTGCCCATCAGGCTGCTTTGAAATTATTATTTTTTTTAAATATAGTTATTTTAAAACTAATATTATATAGATGGTATGATGTTTTTTATTTAAACACAGCAGTAGGAAAATTTATTATAATATCTCATTTGTTTTCAATGTGCATTATTTGAATCAGCGAGATATAGAAAATTGTATTATGTGATTTGTGCACGAATGCATTTTTGTAGACTCCAATTTGATCAAGGATGTGAAGAAAGTAGGAGATTAGCTTGAACATCCTGGTGTCTTTGGTGGCGGCAAGGGGTGTTTTGAGTTGGTACCGTTTATTATTTTCTTATACTTTGATTTTGTTATATAATTTTTCATTTAAACCGTTAATATTTTGCAGGGGAGGATAATTCAATATAGCTTACGATTTTCACGTAGCATTACGGGAAATTTTCTGTTAAATTAAAACTGATCATTTTGCACGTGGAATTATTTTTCACCGAATCTTAGTGACCATTGACTCATCTCATATCGTGAATGATTTTAGGTAAATTGATGCCTTGGACATTAAATAGGCAAGTATAACTTATTATATTTTTAACTAGTATATATATCTTGTGCATATACCCATGTTTTCTTGTAGTCATAGTGAATGGTGCTTGATAAGTATACAAGACCTTATATAACTTTCTCCATTATCGCTATCTATATATGACTCCTCCACTACAATATAGAGCATATCTACAGCATATATCGTTTTTGTACGCCCATGCTATTTCGGATTGTTTACCGTGCTTGGTTTTAGAACGGTAGGTTAAGTTTACTGGTTACTAAGCAAAAACGCGACGGTAAGTAATTTACTTACCGTTCAGCTGTACGGTAAATAAAACATATATAATTTGTCGAAAAAATGCATCATCTTTAGATGATCCTTTCTTCAAACATCAGTATTTTGTAAAAACTAGACTATTTTTAAAAAATGTTTCGTTTTTTTTCTAAATATGCCCTAAAAAAATACCTTTCTTGAACAAAGTATGCCAACAGGAGTTTTTCGTTTAAGCCGTTTCCATGATTGTCTCCAAACCACTTTTTGAAAACTTTATACGTCTTTTCATAACGATTTTTTGATTTCTCCGGAATTATTGAAGAGCACCCTATTTCCCATGCCTCTTCAATATCAGAATTATCGTTCTCAGACTCACTCATACTTCTAAAACACTACTGATATAATAATAGTCACACGTTTGTCAAATATCGTGACATTAAAAAGTAAAATTACAAACGTATCCATAGTAACAACAGAACCCACCTAAGGTTTAGTGGATCTACAGGGCAGAAATATTATCCACAACACAATTTTTACCATTTTCAAGATATTTGCTTAGTCAATGTATTTGTGTTCATAATGGGCGTACAAAAAATAGTATAAGCATCTCGAACAGTAAGGAGTTTACCGATCTCCTCCAATATTGGCGACTTCGCTTCGCTCAGTCGCCAAACATTGTCGTCGATCGGTAAACTGTCCTTACTGTTCTTGATACTTAATATACTATTGCGTTTTCTGAGCCTGTTAGAAGTGATCATAATTATTATTAGAAAGCCCTTATCTATAATATAGGGCTTTCTATAGGGCTTTATAACGGACTTTTAGCCTGTTTGTGTGTATGCTATGAAATCGATTACAGGTCGCAATTTTGAAGATAGCGACTTGAAATTTGGCATAGAGGTAGAGGTCCACGAACCCTCGGAACCTATTGATTTTGGTTACGATCGGTCAATATACAGGGTGTGAAAACAGGACAAGTTACCGTTTTTTGGCATTTTTGACCGTGCAAACAAGGACCAACTTTTCTTTTTTTTTTATGCCAAATGAAAGTATTCGGTAAGACACGTATTTTCTCAATTTACTCTTTTGCTCTAATTGTTATACAGAGTGTGAAAACAGGACAAGTTACCGTTTTTTGGCATTTACAGGTCGCAATTTTGAAGATATCGACCTGAAATTTGGCATAGAGGTAGAGATCAACAAACCCTCGAAGCCTAATGATTTTGGTTACGATCGGCTAATATACAGGGTGTGAAAACACGATAAGTTACGGTTTTTTGGCATTTACAGGGTGCAATTTTAAAGATAGCGACTTGAAATTTGGCATAGTGTTAGAGGTCCACAAACCCTCGAAGCCTATTGAGTTTGGTTACGATCGGTTAATATACAGGGTGTGAAAACAGGAAAGTTACCGTTTTTTGGCATTTACAGGTCGCAATTTTGAAATTGCGAGTTGAAATTTGGCATAAAGGTAGAGGTTCACAAACCCTCGAATCTTATTGATTTTGGTTACGATCGGTTAATATACAGGGTGTGAAAACAGGAAAAGTTACCGTTTTTTTGTAATTTACAGGTCGCAATTTTAAAGATATCGACCTGAAATTTGGCATAGAGGTAGAGGTCAACAAACCCTCGAAGCCTAATGATTTTGGTTACGATCGGTTAATATACAGGGTGTGAAAACACGACAAGTTACGGTTTTTTTGCATTTACAGGTCGCAATTTTGAAGATAGCAACTTGAAATTTGGCATAGTATTAGAGGTTCACAAACCCTCGACGCCTATTGAGTTTAGTTACGATCGGTTAATATACAGGGTGTGAAAACAGGAAAAGTTACCGTTTTTTTGAATTTACAAGTCGCAGATTTGAAGATTGCGACTTGAAATTTGGCATAAAGGTAGAGGTTCACAAACCCTCGAATCTTATTGATTTTGGTTACGATTGGTTAATATACAGGGTGTAAAAACAGGAAAAGTTACCGTTTTTTTGGCATTTACAGGTCGCAATTTTGAAGATAGAGACTTAACATTTAGCATAAAGGTAGAGGTCCACAAACCCTCACAGCCTATTGATATTGGTTCCGATCGGTTAATATTCAGGGTGTGAAAGCAGGACAAGTTACGGTTTATTGGCATTTACAGGTCGCAATTTTGAAGATAGCCACTTGAAATTTTGCATAGAGGTATAGGTCCAAAAATCCTCAAAGCCTGTTAAGTTTGGTTACAATCGGTTAATATACAGGGTGTGAAAACAGGACAAGTTACCGCATTTACAGGTTGCAATTTTGAAGATAGCGACTTGAAATTTGGCATAGAGGTAGAGGTCCACAAACCCTCGAAGCCTATTGATTTTGGTTACGATCAGTTAATATACAGGGTGTGAAAACAGGACAAGTTACCATTTTTTGGCATTTTTGTTCGTGTAAACCAGGACCATCTTTTCCTTTTTTCTGTGTCAATTTATATGTAGAGGTGAAAGTATGTTAGCATCATTTTTTGTTGACAACATGGTTACCATAGCAACCAATTAATAATATGTAAATCACTAATAAAAGATATAGTATGGTACTTAGGATTGTTTGTGAAGCCTAATTTGATAATGAAAAATTGGTTGCTATGGTAACCAAAAAAAAAGTAAAAAATCGTCTTAATTCGTCAATCGTACGACTTAGAGATTTGATATTTGGTATATAGGTTAAGATTAAAAAAATTAACGATTGACGTTGACAAGTCGATTACCATGGCAACCAATTAATAATATGTATATCATTAATAAAATATATAGGATGGTACTTAGGATTGTTTATGAAGCCTAATTTGATACTAAAAAATTGGTTGCTATGGTAACCAAAAAAAGTAAAAAATCGTTATAATTCGTCAATCGTACGACTTAGAGATTTGATATTTAGTAGTTAGGTAAAGATTAAAAAAAAAATAATGATTGACGTTGACAAGTCGGTTACCATGGCAACAAGTTAGAAATTTATCACGGTAAAATTAGACTAGCGATTGGTAACTCTAATTATAAGGGCTTTCTAATTATAGGCCACGGTACGGATAGGAGCGTGGCAATAATGTGTGATCGAAGGTCACACAAACGAGGCCCGAAGGGCCTCGCGTCTGCCGCAGGCACGAGTGGCCACGCCACTTGTTAGAAAGCCCTTATCTATAATATAGGCTTTCTATAGGGCGAGACCAATCGGGAGAAAAACTTCGTAACGGTACGTCGGATCGCTCTGAAACTTATACCAATCGATTTGTAATCGAAAAAAAAAATTTTGATTTTTTGTCTGTATGTGTGTGTGTATGTATGTATGTATGTATGTGATGGGATCGATTACAGGTCGCAATTTTGAAGATAGCGACTTGAAATTTGGCATAGAGGTAGAGGTCCACAAACCCTCGGACCCTATTGATTTTGGTTACGATCGGTTAATATACAGGGTGTGAAAATAGGACAAGTTACCGTTTTTTGGCATTTTTGCCCGTGTAACAAGGACCAACTTTTCTTTTTTTTAATGTCAAATGAAAGTATTCCGTAAGATACGCATTTTTGTTCCTTTGCTCTTTTACTCTAATTGTTATACAGGGTGTGAAAACAGGACAAGTTACCGTTTTTTGGCATTTACATGTCGCAATTTTGAAGATAGCGACTTGAAATTTGGCATTGAGGTAGAGGTCCACAAACCCTTGGAACCTATTGATTTTGGTTACGATCGGTTTATATACAGGGTGTGAAAACAGGACAAGTTACCGTTTTTTGCCATTTTTGTCCGCGTAAACAAGGATATTATTCCATTTTTTATGTCAAATGAAAGTATTCGGTAAGACACGTATTTTTGTTCTCTTGCTCTTTTGCTCTAATTGTTATACAGGGTGTGAAAACAGGACAAGTTACCGTTTTTTGCCATTTACAGCTCGCAATTTTGAAGATAGCGACTTGAAATTTGGCATAGAGGTAGAGGTGCAGAAACCCTCGAAGCCTATTGATTATGGCTACGATCGGTTAATATACAGGGTGTTAAAATAGTAAAAGTTACCGTTTTTTGGCATTTACAGTTCGCAATTTTGAATATAGCGACTTGAAATTTGGCATAGCGGTAGAGGTACACAAGCCCTCGAAGCCTATTGATTTTGGCTACGATCGGTAAATGTACAGGGTGTGAAAAGAGAAACAATTACCGTTTTTTGGCATTTACAGGTCGCAATTTTGAAGATAGCGACTTGAAATTTGGCATAGAGGTAGAGGTCCACAAACCCTCGAAGCCTATTGATTTTAGTTACGATCTGTTAATATACAGAGTGTGAAAACAGGACAAGTTTCTGTCTTTTTTGCCATTTTGTCCGTGTAAACAAGGACCAACTTTTCTTATTTTCGATGTCAATTTATAAGTAGAGGTGAAAGTATGTTAGCATTTTTTGTTGGCAACATGGTTACCATAGTAACCAATTAATAATATGTATATCACTGATAAAGGATATAGTATGGTACTTAGGATTGTTTATGAAGCTTAATTTGATACTAAAAAATTGGTCGCTATGGTAACCATAAAAATTAAAAAATCGTCATAATTCGTCAATCGTACGACTTTGAGATTTGATATTTAGGTAAAGATTAAAAAGAAATTAACGATTGACGTTGACCGACTGGTTACCATGGCAACCAATTAGAAATTTATCACGGTAAAGTTAGACTAGCGATTGGTAACTCTAATTATAAGGGCTTTCTAATTATAGGCCACGGTACGGATAGGAGCGTGGCAATCCTTCGCGCGTGCCGCAGGCACGAGTGGCCATGCCACTTGTTCTTAAACCTACACATATTTGATTAATTTTTTCTTCAATATTTAAAGTGTGCAGCTTTCTCAGGACAAATTTTGGCCTTGCCAGGTTTAATATTTGTCTTTGTATTTTTATGTCTCATATTAATTTTTAGATTAATAAACTATCTTTATCTCATATTGTTTTTAGATTTTGAAATTATTTGAAATAATTTTCATTCATTACCTGATTTATATATAATTACTTTTCATTCCTTTCAAATCGGTAGTCAATTGTTAATTGAGTCTTTATTTTGTACATTATTTACTAACTAAAATATAATTATTGATAAAATACAAATTTTAAACTGAAATCCTGGTCATATTAGCGCAGGGATATACCTATTAATTGATTGCAAATAGATTTATTTTTCTGCATGTTTTATTATTTTCCAGCATAATAGACTAGGGGCTATTTCTACTCCTTTAGTCACAGGACAAATTCCAGGGCCTAAAACATCTTCGGTATCAGCTTTCAGGAAGCACAAAGGAACTCCAAGGTAGCTAGTGGAATATTCTTCGTGGGCCCTGTACACTAAGAACTCACCAAGAATATTCTACCATCAATTATTTATCTTCCATCTATACTTTGTCCGAGGAGATTAAATTAAATCCATTAATTTAAATCTATTATTTTCCGCCCTACTGCAGCTCCATTACTTCTGAATAAATATTATTTGCAAGCTCCAAACATCTACACACTCTCAGAGACTAATCTTATTACGTTTGCTTTGGTTGGTTAAATTACAATTAACAAAAGCGGATTAAACTGCAAACAATTGGCGTCTTTGCTTTTCTTTAATGTAATACTCGTTTATAAAATGTCTCCTCTTAGATGCAATGATTAGTCCCTATTAAACAGACCCATGATTTGCTCTCTTTCTGAATACAATGATTAGACTTTATTAAACAGACCCATGATTTGCTGTCCTTCCGAATACAATGATTAATCCTTATTAAACAGACCCATGATTTGCTGTCCTTCCGAATACAATGATTAGTACTTATTAAACAGACCCATGATTTGCTCTCCTGGCAACATGGCGCGTCGCGTGTTTTTGGAGAACGAGTTAAATAAATTAAAAAAATCCGACCTAATAAAAATAATAATTGATAAAAAAGTGCCTCAAGGTGTAGAAATAAGCGAGGAAGTTAAAAAATGTGTGGAAAGTGAAAAGTGTTGCGAATCTGTTGATGCAAATAGCGAGCAACAGCCCATAGGAAATCCTAACCTACAAATGGAAATATCTATAATGTCGCTAAAATGCGACTTAAAAATAGCCAAGTGTGAGGCAGAAGCATCAGCAAAGCTTGTGAAAGAGCTAGAACGTACCATTTCCAACCAGGAAATGATAATTAATTTGCTTAAAAATAACAATCATATATTAGAAAACAGCGAATATATCGGTAAAAATTGCGACGTTGCCGGAAGTTCAAATTCTGACAATAAAAACTTTAAAAAATTCTCTCAAGAAAACGACAATAAAGCAAAAAATAATGTTGTTTGGGGAAGTAGTGAAACTGCCCTAGAAACTGAGAATCCAGATAATCCAGACTCTTTTGCAGCTGCGACCAGGAAGGCATGGCTTTATGTTGGTCATGTCCAACGGGGAACAAAGCCAGAACAAATTGAACGTTACTTAATAAAAAAATTTCCCGAAAAAAAATTTTGTGTAGAACCACTTCCTATCCGGGAAGATGCTGTTACAATCTCCTTTAAAGTAGGAGCAGACATTTCCTTGTTGGAGGAATTAAATAATAGCTCTACTTGGCCCCGAGATGTTGCTGTGAAGAAATTTAAATTTTTTCGTTCACACCCTCTACGGTCAACTGAGACAAATAGACCTAAATATCAGTGGAAACAGAAAAAGTTTGACAGGAACCAGCAACGAAGATAATAAAATATCAAATATTAAAATAATTAGTGTAAATGTACAATGCATTACAAATAAACTGCAGCGTCTGGAAGTGCTTACTGCAGAAGAAGCACCCGATATTATGTGTATACAAGAACACTGGTGCACTGAGGATGGTCTCAATGCCGTTTGTGTGCCAGGATATGAAATTTCTGCACAATTTGCAAGAAAGGAAGCTGAACATGGAGGTTCCCTAATATTTACCAAAAAGGACAATAATTTGGAAATAAGTATGGTTGACTGCAGTAGGTTTGTCCAGGAATTTGTTTTTGAGTGTTGTGCTATTAAATTTGTTTGTGGAAACTGTAAGTATGTGATATTGAGTATTTATCGTTCTCCGAAAGCGGATCTGACTTTATTTTTCACACAGCTTTACGAACTTATGTTGTACTGTCTAACGATAACCAAATATATATACCTCTGTGGAGACGTCAATATAAATTATTTAAATAATACCAGAGATAAAAAAATGCTTGATGATCTTATTTTTAGCTTTGACTTAGAACTGAGTAGTAGGGAACCAACTCGTGTAGTTTATGTTAATAATGTACTGACTAGTAGTAAATTGGACTACATTCTGAGTAATAATAAAGTATCTAATATTAAGGATTACGTAATACAACCAAACTTGGGTGACCATCTTGCGATGGTTGCTGTAATCAAAATTAATAAAACGCAGAATAATATTACTAATGAGGGAAGAGACTGTGATTATTACAGGAGTACATCAGAGTATAATTTAAGTATGCTCAGACAACATATGATAAATCTAGATTTTCAAGATATGTATAATGCTGGCTCTGACATAAATAAGGCATTTTCTGAATTCTTACTAAATATTAACTTTGGCATCAATGTAAACTGCCCACTAAAGCAAATAAAATCTAACATCTTTGTTGATAAAAAAGAATGGTTATCTCCAAATATATTAAACATGAGTCAAGAATTAAAAAACCTTTTCTATTTAACAAAAACAGTTGATGATCCACATATACATTCTATTTACAAACACCAAAAAAAGGAATACAACAGTCTAGTAAGATCAGCAAAAAAAGAATACAACTGTAATCTTATTGCACGAAGTGACAATAAACAAAAAACAATATGGTCAATCGTAAATAATAGTCAAGGCAAAATAAAGGAAAAATCTAAAATAAAATTAAACGTTAACTCTAATGAAATAACTGACCCATTACAAGTGGCTGAGCACTTTTCTTCATTTTTCTCCGAAATAACACTTAAAAAATTGTATGAAAAATTTTCTGGTGAAATGTCAACACAGTGTACACTACCTGCTCAGAGAATTGGTCACAGTTTCTTTTTTCAGCCTTGTGATAGTAACGAAATATTATCAATAATAACGCAAACGAAAAATAAAAAAAGTGTTGGTTATGACAATATACCTGTGTTGATCCTAAAAACTGTCAAGCATTCTATTGCTGGACCACTGGCTTATTTAATAAATAAATCGGTAGAGACTGGAGTTTTTCCAGACCATCTAAAACTAGGGAAAGTCATACCAATTCATAAAAAAGATGAAAAAACTTGTGCCGAAAATTATAGGCCCATAACTATCTTAAATACTTTATCGAAAATTTTTGAGAGAGTATATTATAACCGTTTTGTAGATTTTTTGGACAAGAACCATATATTTTCGATGGCTCAGCATGGTTTCCGTGTGGGCAGGTCGACGGAGAGTGCCGCTTGCGAGTTTATGCAGGTGGTTTATAAACACTTGGATGATGGACGTTGTGTTGCGGGTCTCTTTTTTGACTTGTCACGCGCTTTTGATAGTTTGGATGTGAGTTTTGTTTTGGAGAAATTATCGGAGAATGGAATAAAAGGCGGCATGTTAAATGTACTAGCGTCATACCTTACCGATAGGAAATTTTATGTTCGTGTAGATAATAAGTGCTCCAACATGAAAGACGTAGATATGGGTGTTCCTCAGGGATCCGTGTTGGGACCTCTGCTGTTCCTACTTTTTATTAATGATATGCCAAACTATATTGAACACGGCAGGGTTGTCATGTTTGCTGATGACTCATCGGTAGTGGTCTCAGCCGGGAATCCTGATGAACTTAGTGAATTAATCAAAAGTGTCATAAAAGATTTTGATCATTGGTGTAAAAGGAACAATTTAATATTAAATTTACAAAAGACTGTGTACATGAACTTTCGATGTCGGATTAGTACTGTAACTACTGAAGTAGATGTTATCCAGGCTTCGAACAATAGCAAGTTTTTGGGACTATATATTGATCCACTTTTAACATGGGAACATCATATAGAGCATATTTCAAAGAGATGTAGTTGCGCATATTACGCTTTAACTCAACTTAGGCAAATACTTGATGAGGAATCACTTTTAAATGTTTATTATTCACTAGTATACTGCCATCTAAACTATAATATCATTTTATGGGGAAATTCCATAGAATCCAACCGGGTTTTTGTAGCACAAAAGCGTATTTTGCGTCTTATGTATGGACTCCAGCCAACAGATAGTTGCAAACCATACTTTTATTCCAAGAAAATAATGACTTTCCCTTGTATATATATTTACAAGTTGCTATTATATGTAAAATCAAACGAACATAAATTTATAAAAAACTCTTGTACTCACGCATATCCAACCAGAAATGCAAATAAATTATCAATACCTATGCACAAATTAACGAAGTTTGAAAAATCACCTGATTATGCCGGCATCTGTGCTTTTAACAAATTACCGGAACAAATAAAATCATTGAATTTTAAACTATTTAAAATTAGAATTAAAAAATTTCTGGTTGGTAAGGCCTACTACTCGGTTCATGAATACTTAAATGATAAGGATGTTGCTTTGTTTTTATAAAACATGTGCATAAAGTATATCTTATTCTTGCATATGAAATAAGTTTTAAAATGTGATATTGTTAGTTTTTTATACATATTTTGACGTGTAAACCCATCTTTCGATGGCTGCTGTGAGCAATTACGAAATAAATAAATAAATAAATAAATAAATAAATAAATAAATAACGCTAATGGAAGTACTTCTAGCCTCCAAGAAGTTGGTCTTCAAGACACTCTATGGCGATACCTGTATTAGAAGTTTAAATTGTGTTTTCTAATTTGAATCTAATGGAACGCGTTATAAAAATTATGATAACTTATTACTAATCAAAAGTAATCTAAGCTTCAAAGGATCATGGCGAAAAGGTGTGATAAACCACCTAATACGTTTCTGTATTCTCAATGACAATGTTGATTTGGAGGTTACTCGATCAGGTGACTGCGGTCCACATTCTAGTCATTCCAGTCCCTTGAACAACATTAAAAATCATCCCAAAAAAGAAAATAAAGTCATCGTTTTGACGGACGATTATGGAAAATATTTGTATAAGTATTTGGCAGAGAGGTTGTTGAGTTATGATATTCAAATAGTAACTAAACCATTTGCGAAGTTTAAAGATCTAGTTTCTAGTGCAGATTGCTATGTCAGGAATCTATCTGTTAATGATTATGTAGTGGTCTTAGGTGGTGTGAATGATACCAGTGTCCGTTTGAATGACATTACGCTGCTGGCAAACAAGTGTTTCCATACTAATTTAATCATTTGTAATTTACCTTGTTTAAATGATAGAGATGGCCTTTTTAGTAATATTTCAAACATAAATAATACAATTTCTGCAGCTGCTGAGAGATTAGTATGGTTCTCGATAAATATTGACTTTCTAGATATTTCTAATGAATTCTTAAACAAACATTTTAGTTATGCAAATTATTATCTGAATAGGGGGGGTTTAATTAGATTGAGTAATTTAATAAGAACCCGCATTACAAACTTTCATTCTAAGGGTTGTGCTGCTAGCTTAAGATATGCACATATTTCTGACTCGCCTGTTTCGAATGTTTTGAATATTACTGACAATGTTACCAATAATAGCGATTGTAACACTCCCATTGAAGAGCCAAATACTTTTTTATAGATGATTTACAGGGAAATACCGACAGATGTGCGTCACTTCTAAATGTTAACTCTAAAGATAATTCTTCTTTGTCGGTGATCCTCTTGAATATCCAATCAATGAGAAATAAATGTGACGAATTTCTTATTTTCTTGGAGAGTCAAAATTTCCCTGATATAATTCTAATTACTGAACATTGGCTAAGGGAAGAGGAATGTATTTGTTTGTCTAACTACGTAATTGTTTCTGTTTACTGTAGAACTAAGTCGCTTCATGGGGGAACACTTATTTGTATAAGAGAGGATGTTTTAAAGAATAATTACTTTGTACCTGTTGCTAAATATGATAAATTATGCATTGAGCGGAGTTTTGAATTTTCTCTTGTATTTTCTAAACCGCACAAACTTTATATTGTATGTATCTATCGCTCTCCATCTTCTGATGTTTATAGTTTTTTGTATAGCCTTGAGCAGCTTCTATCTGAATTGCCACACCACTCAAATATTATACTGGCAGGCGATTTCAATATTAACTTTGATGATAATGATTCAGTATTCACTTTACAATTACGTAATCTACTAGAATCATATAGACTGGTCATGCATGTTGATTGCCCCACTCGATTTTCGCAATACTCTTCGACAAAGATTGACTATATTTGCTCGAACTTTAATTCTAATGACGTGTCTTGTTCTGTTATAAACGCGGGACTTTCGGATCATGAAGCAGTATTATGCAAGTTTTCATGCAGACTAAATTCAAAACAACGTAGACATAGATTAGGTAGAATTTTTAGCACTACTAATTATCGTAAGTTTTACCAACTGTGTTGTGGGGTTGATTGGAATTCTATTTTTGAAGCAGGAGATCCACTACAAACCTTTCATAGTGTGATCGTTACAGAGTTTAATATATCTTTTCCCCTACGACGCATTAAGCATAAGCATAGAAAACCATGGTTTACTAAGGGATTAAAAATATCAGCCAATAACTTGCGATCCCTTCATTATATCAGAAAATTTTCGTGTAATGAACTGTTCAACGCTTACTTTAATAGATATAGAAGCACTTACCGGAAATTGATTAAACTTGCCAAGCAATTCTACTACTCTGATAGACTTGATCGGTCTAACAATAAACAAAAGGAAAGTTGGCGTATTGTAAACAGTTTATATCAGGGAATTGAGGGACATCCTTTTGACTTTCAACAAGATCCTAATGAAATCAATGAATATTATTGTACGATCGCCCAAAAAATAACTGAAAAAATAAATCCTTGTAATGACCCAATGGAGTATATTAAGAGGAGCAATATGTCATTTTCAAATTCATTTAGCTTTTATCCCACTGATATACATGAGCTAAAGAAAACTTTCCTAACGATAAAAAATAAAAATTCATCCGGAGACGATGAAATATCAGTCCAAGTACTTAAGAACTTGCCTGACTCAGCCCTGATAGCACTCAGTGAGGCGATAAACCATTCTTGGTCATCTGGTGTTTTTCCACCTGGTCTTAAGGCGGCCAGAGTTATACCCCTATTTAAGGGGGGTGACCCCGAGAATTTGTCTAGTTTCCGGCCAATTTCACTACTCTCAACCCTTTCCAAGATTATTGAAAAACTAACCAAAAGCAGGATCATCTCATTTTTCGAACGTCATAATATTTTAAACCATAATCAGTTTGGTTTTCAAAACAACAAAAGCACTAATGATGCCATTTTCAGTTTCTTGGAGGGAGTCTATGGCGACATAAACCGGGGTGGTGCTTCTGCGGCAGTGTTCTGTGATTTGTCAAAAGCGTTTGACTGCGTAAATCGCAGAATACTGCTGCTTAAGCTCCAACACTATGGCTTCAGGGGCACAGTTTTGGACTGGTTTCACTCATACTTAGAGGATAGAAGCCAGGTCGTTTCTATGGGTTCAGCAAGATCTGATAGCAGGATAATTGAGTTCGGCGTTCCGCAGGGTTCAGTATTGGGACCGGTTCTGTTTCTCACGTATATTAACGACTTAGTAAATGTGGACATAAAGGGTAAATTTACCCTATTCGCAGACGATACTACTATCCTTTGGCATAGTGATAATGCCCAATCATTATATGAAATGGTGTCGTCTGATCTTCGTCAGGTCAAGGGTTGGTTCGACTCTAATTTGCTTGCCCTAAATGTTAAAAAAACAAATATTCTTGGTTTTAAATGTGATATGAGTGGTCTAAGCATTGGGGATTGTTCCTTGTTGAACCTGTCCCATGCTAAATTTTTGGGTATTGATGTTGACAGAGATCTCAGGTTTGGACCGCACATAACCGCACTG
>JAEQML010072932.1:0-15220 GCA_016904865.1 Pissodes strobi
TCTAGATACTTTAGGGGTGATTAATTTAATGTTTGATGATTTATCTTGAGTCTGACATCAGTTGTTTCGTGATGCCTTTGGAAGCGAATTTTAGTGCCCATCACCTACTCTTTAAGAATTGATTTCGTCGTCGCTGTTTTCAACATCAATTTATTTATTCTTTTCAGCCTCTTCTGTATCAGCAACTTTCATCAATTATTTCTCCCACCGTGTTCCTTTAATGGCTGCTAGGGGACCGCAAATGTTCTAGATACTTTAGGGGTGATTAATTTAGTGTTTGATGATATGATGTTTTGATTTCATTGAATGCTTTCTTTGGACACTTCATGTGGATTAAGCGGAATTATTACCGTTCCCCTTTGATGCATAATTATCGAAAATCTAAGTGTAGATATATGAAATTCAACTAACTAACAATTAATACTACAATCCAACATTGAAATTACGCATCTGTAAGTTCTTTAGCTCTTCATATTTCTCTCTGAATATTTTAGTGTTAAATAAATATTTTCCAATAGTTTCCTGGTTTGGTTGCGAATCCATATGTAGGGAAGAATGCTTCTATGTCTGTAAATAATTACAAATAGGGAAATGCGTCATCTAATAATTTATAGCACGAGATTCGTTTCTAATCCAGATTGCTATACAGGGGACTTTAAAAGGCAGAAAGTCTTCGAAAACCTTGTTTCCTGATGTAGCAGCTGATTTCACCATCTGTAGCAGCTGATTTCACCATCTCTTGCAGAAGCTTATATTTGAAGATTAAATGTTTCAATACAATCCAAGGTAGAGAAACTTCGATAAACCAATAAAACAGCAGGTATCGCTTCGCCCATATTTTAATAACAACCGGTGATAATTATTGGAATGTTAAAATTGACGATATGCAGCCCAATAAACTGTAATTGGAGATCTTGATGTTAACAACTGTATGAAAAGATGTCTGCTTTGCAAACATACTAAACATAGGATACATTCTGTAATCAATCGATGTTTACAAATTCTACATTTTTATTCCTTATTTGCTGTGCGCAAATTATCTTGAAAACGTTCCTAATAATAAGGTATCTAAAACTACGATTGAAGTCACCCTGTAAAGAACTAATAGGTGTTTGTGATAAGAATTTATATTACCCATCTTTATATTCTTCGAGAAAAGGTGTCAATATTACATTGATATACGTGCGTGTGTGTCTTTGTGCTGAATGACGTGCATCGTCGTTTTATTTTAGGTGATTTATTGACAATACGTGGTGGCCATTTCGATTATTGAGTTTTCGCAAGGTATAGTAGTTTCTTTAAAGCGAGGATTATGCCAGATGCAGGCACCAATAGATATATTTTATACCGTTTCTTCTTCTTTTTGACAGTTAGGAAGTCAATCTTCCCTGCTTACCATTCTTTAACCTTCTTAAAGGGTTGACCGATTGTCGCATGCTGTTTTTTTAAATAAAAGAAAATTATTTGTCTAAAATCTATGAAGGAAACTAGACAAAAAAATTATCATTTGACAATATTTTTTTTTGTTTTTGATGGTTCTATCTTGAAGCCATTGCCATATTGGGTGTAAACACCACAGTGAAAGTTAGGTCAGAGAATAGAAAAAAATTAGTACAAGACTGCTTAGCAAAAAATAGGTCAGAAACTTCTTATAAGCTTATGTCCAAAACTTTCGCTTATAAGATACAGGGTGTTAAAAATGTATTAAAAAAAACATCATTGCATTTCAGCAAAAGTAAATATATTGCTTTAAAAAATGCATGCATTACCATAATTCATTCAAGATATTTATGAGCACACTCTCATCTAAACAACTTCTAAAAATAAATTAAGCGGAGAATTCGAGGGATATTATCCAATAACTCCACAATGTTCAATTAAGCGTTCGGGATATTCGTATGAGCAAATATAAATCAAAATGTGTGAGTTTCTATCCTGCTGACAAGGGGTTCAGTATCTTGTCATCTTCTTCGACAGCAGCTGTTGTTGCATGTTCATACAATAGCGTATTCCAAAAGTTTCAAGTAGATACCAATAATATTTCTGTGTTTTTTTTATAATTTATTTTTCCAATTAAAAGGCCACGTGTCAGAATTAAAACTAAAGCAACAATTTAAAAGTACAGTACATACATACCATAATTGAAAAAAGCGTAAAAATGCAATTGAAAAAGAAAAAGATGGAAACCCAAGAGAAGTGAGCAATCGAAGTGAATTAATATGGAGAGCTCAGGTTTGCACTGAAATGTTCTTGGTTTCAGGTAATTTATTTTCAATATTTTAAGGGGGTGGGCCACCTTCACAAGGAGCATATACAGTACAGTATATCTAACTATGCAAAATAGTAGACTTATTTTTGTTTATCTTGGACATATTAAGATTAGAGACAGTATATAATGGTCACAATTTGCTTAAGATTAAGAATGTATTAAACAAATTGGAGGGGAGGGGGGGCTTTGATAATAATTCCATCCTTTTGCGGGGCTCTCTTTTTCGTCTTATTATTGGAGAGAAACTTTCTATTGCTAAAAGCTTTTAGGAAGGCGATTCCTGGAGTTTAGAGTACGTACGGCATTTTGCAATCGAGACTATAGAGTTTCCAATTTGATAGTAAATACTGGACTTTTGGTTCCAGGTGTGGAGCATTTTATAGGGTAACTTTGCCAGTAGCCAGCCACTTTTAGGGAAATATAATTTTTTAAATGCAAGTTAAATTAGTAAATATCTTCCAAACATTGCAATGAGAATATATCTATTAATAACTAAAACAGAGTTTTATCCACAATACCGAAACAGAATATTTGAACTTGACGCGCGTTTCGCTAACCATGTTAGCATCATCAGGGAATGATTAAAAATGATTAAAAAAAGTTTTAATCATCTTCTGATGATGCTAACATGGTTAGCGAAACGCGCGTCGAGTGCAAATATTCTGTTTCGGTATTGTGGATAAAACTCTGTTTTAGTGCATGTTGCCGAAGGTTCCAAACCCCAACGTAATATCTATTAATGTTTTAGATACATAGTTAATCGTAACTATTAAGCATTCTGTTTTAAAATTTGTGTTATCACATTATTCTAATAAATGCTCTTGGAAAAAAATATGCAAAAGTCCCAAAGCAATCCGCCAAAAATGTAATATCAGCCCCTATTCCTTTAGTTAGCCTAGTAATAAAATAAAAAAATAAACAATATGCGTGACAGAACCACAAACAACTCAGTGTAGTTTAAACATGGTTATTAAGCGTAGGTAATATAATAATGAATCGTAAACTTATAAACAAAAAACAGTGCTCTAAAAAATATTGGCTGTCACAGGCGCCCTAATTGGTTCCATTTATAGATAATACAGCTTCTTTTAGTGGTGTAGCTGTTTCAAATAGAGGATGTAAAATTTATTTGAGGTTCGTATTTTTTGTTGCAGACTATTATTACAAATAGTTACATCTGGGGTGGGCTGTATTTTAAATGGAACCAACTAGAGCGCCTGTCACAGCCAATATTTTTAGAGCAATTTTCTTCAGTATCACTGTCCATATCTACGCTCTAAGTAGCAAATTTTTCATTAACTGCATTGATATCTGTATATTTTTTCAGAGTTATTCAATCACAAATTCTTCTCCAGGTACATTAGTTTTATCGGTTTCTTGCTTTTGCCTTTTTCGCTTTAAATTTTGACTCGTCTCTTTTTCTTTGTCACATGTGGTATTTGTTCTGTTCTATCTTGCATTGCAACGTCTTTCTAAATTCATCAGAGGACATTTCCCTTGAACGACGTTCCTTTTTTGGTCCGTTTATTGGGACCGGAAAATATCAATGTTTACTAAAAGATCCAGCTGAGGAAATTATATTATTATGTTTGATTTTTTTAAAGTTATGTCTTACACAACTCATACTACCTTCGGATTTTTCTCCGAGGCATCATTTTTGGGTATAACGTCAATTATATCAAATATACAAATTTTCGGATGTATTTTCACCCCGGATCCGGATCTACTCTTCTGTGTCTGAAAATTAGTCATGGTTTCTTTCTTTGGTTCTGAATTATCGTGGAAAACTGCCAAACTCTTGACCCATTGCTGAAGGTCCCTTTATAGTTAATTTTTTTAGCTTTCTATCTTTTTAATTTTTTTCAGTCGTCTCTAATAATACTTCTTTAGTAATAAGCCCTTCTGCTTCTCTCAATTCGAACATGGGGTGCCTCTTTAAAAATACGGCATACCATTTTCACCAGGTCTTTTGGTCTATTGTCACTTCTTATAATTTGCTCCACAGCGTTTAAGAAGTCGGCCTTTTTTGGGAAAATCCACATTTAGCCAATAACATGAACCATTTTTTCATAGTGTCTTCTTGTTTCGCTAAAAGAATATTCGAACCCATTCAACCCGACGCTTCTTAAACTAGGCCGTGGATTTCTCTATCTTATAAAGTGCCATGAGGAACCCCATCCCCTGCTAGCAGCTCTAATAATACATTTTTCGTCTCGGATTGCCTTTAAACCGTTAATTAAAGATTCTTGCTATATATGGATTTGATAGGGTTTGAACCCATCCATGCTATCACCAACCTGATTGACAAAGTATGCATTAGGTCGTGCTTTTACTGTATGGGTTGAATGGTGATATTTCGTAAAGTACAGTCGTCTTGCAATCATAATGGTTTTGGGAGGCTGATTCTTGGATAACGATATACATTGAAAATTATTAGTATGTAATACTAAATAGGAATCATCGCTATATGCAAGATGCTGACTAATGGACTAACGGATTTCGGTAATATGAAGTATCCAATACTCAGCCACCATAGAATAATTATATAGTTATCATTAAACCTGATACAAATAGTGCAAAATTGTCTACTTAGGAGGAAAAGTTACACATTCTCGGCCGATGGTGAAATATCTTGGACGAGGCGCAGCCGAGACCGAGAAGGTTCGTTTCCTCAGAGGTATACATTATTTCTTTTATATATTTGATGATATATGAAACAGTTCGGGAATACTATTTTTCTATCAGCGTGCTCAAAGTTAAACTTTGCGTGCGCAGAGTGAGACTTCCGCACGTAGTGCGGAACAGTAAAACTACTGAACAATGCCATAGGTAAGGACCATGGGTATGTATTTTAGTAACTAGACTATTTTATGCGACGTAATAATCCGTTGCAAATTTTTGCTTATTTTCTTTGCCTAAATTTGTTCGTACTTCCCGTTATTTAAATTTAAAGGAAGATAGTTATTTATGCAACAAGTGCGTAACGTTACCCTTTTCTACTCATGTGAAATTTTGTCATACTTGTCTGCGGCTCGTGCGGTAAAATTTCATATTCGTAAAAAAAGGTTCTTTACCCATAAGTTACATACAATATTTTTTTCTACTTCCTTGAAATAAATAATGTATTTCAGATTAGAAACAATTGATTTTGTCCTAGAGTGCGTAAAAACAATTTCGTGTTTTTCTCATTAGCCTTGACGAACGTTTTGATGGAAATCCCACGATTTTAACCTTTCCATCATTTGTATGCATTTCTGTATAAAAAATGCTACTTTACTCACTAGTGCATAAAAATTCACTTTACGCATTGTGACGCGTGTATAAAGTTAATACTTTACGCACGATAGTATAAAATCATTTTTAAGAATCCTGTATATTGATAAATGGTGATTATAATATGATGGGACTCAAAGGTGAAGTGGACCTAGTTTTTACCTTAACACACCAAAATGATGTTAAATAGTTAGGACACGTTACATGTTTAAACAATAACACCACAATTTTACTTGCATATTAAAAATTCGGCTACTATCTTTACCAAAATCAGTCAATTCAACCAACCAACCATACTAACTAAAATGTCAAGTTATCACAGTTAAAAATTATAAAAGGCTCTGTCCGATAAGAAGCTTTTTACTTGGACACAGAAAGCGGCACCTGTTTAACATCAGGAGATAGCTTATTATGGAAGAGTGGAGTATAATAATTAAGAGAGAATCGAGCAATTTGTAAGTATTAAAAGATCAATAATATCAGACCCCAGACCAGAGTCTCGTATGTAGCTGAATATTGGAGTATTGAGGGTAAGGTCTGAACTAGAGCTGGAAATGGAAAAACTTTTCTCAGGTTTCTTAATAAGAGTACAGTACTGGATAATTTTTCTGAAATAGGGTCGACATTTTGTTCAAATATCAATCGTAGATCAAATATGATACCCAGAAACTTTGATGAACCTGGGCTTTATCTTCAGGTAACTCCCTCATTCCAAAGTATATGGGGACAGTCTTAGGACATTTTATTTGCTACAAATCATTTTTGGCAATTGTAAGTTGAAGTTGAGCGATAGCGCCAGATCTTCAAGCATATATCCAATCTCGATTAGAATTGTGTCATCCGCAAATAATGAGACAGTAAGATCAGGTGAAGCAGTTAGTAGGACATTTACATAAATTAAGAAGAGAGTTGGTTCTAATACCGAGCCTTGTGAGACAACATGATTAATGTTTGTCTCTGCGCTCTAAGAGTTTACCATTATATATATTCTGTTATTCATATGTTAAATACGATTTTTGCAGATTTACACCACTCTTATCAAATCCATAATACTCAAACTTTTTCAGCAGCAGCACATGGTCGACACAATCGAACGCTTTTGATAAATTGATACTGTTCATCTTCAAAAGCGTCAAAAAGATAGACCAAAAGGTTGAAAAGTGCTAAGAGTGTGGATTTTTTGCCCTAACGCCATATTGATAGTTTATAATGATTTCATTATCCTCATAAAACTTGCAGGTTAGATTTGAAATGCCTCCTATTTTTTTTTCAAAAATGTGTGTGTCCTTCATTGTCTTCGCAGCTCTTCTTGAAGACAGAAATAACTTTCGAGGCCTTAAAGCAGGCAGGAAAGTCGACATTTCTTATGTTCTAATTATAAAGTTTTGTTAAGGGTATGATTAGTTGACTCTAGCTTTTTTATCGTGAACATATTAATCATTCCTAACGTTATTAAATGTTACTTCTCATAATATTGATACCCTGGTCTGGTTTTTTAGAAAGTCATCAGCTGAATGATTTATATTTGACAAGACTTTCATCAATTTCTCAGCAATGTCTGGAAAGATTTTTTTTTCTTTATGGCAGTAGCACACGCACTAAAGGGAGATCCTATGGCGCTCGATGAGCGGTGTAAGTGCGAATATGTTGATTGACACGGTTCTTGAAGAGTTGTAGGTTGTAATTAGTGGGAAACAGATGTCCTGGGAGTGAATTCCACAGTGATGCAGTGCGCCAGACAAAGGAGTCCTTGTAAAGCGATGTTTTAGGTGTTTCTAGTTGTACGACGAACTGGTGCGCTTCTGCCGTCTGTCGTGACTGTCTGACAGGAGTTGCCAGGGGCGGGATGATGCGGGCCAAATCCTGGGAACATCTGCCGTGAAAGTATCTGTAAAGCAGAGACATCTCGGCCACATGTCTGCGGTGTTCCAGACTATCCAGATTCCGGGTCAACTCCGGGTCGCCGACGAGACGCACAGCTCTCTTCTGAATGGAATCCAGCAGATTTAGGGTGTGCTTTGGTGCGGTACCCCAGATATGTGAGCAAAATTCCAAACACGGTCTTATTTGCGCTTTGTAGAGCAAGAGCAACTGCTGCGGTGTATAGAGTTTTTTGTTGCGATATAGCGCACCAAGCTTCTGGGAGGCTGATTTAGCGATGTTAGCAACATGGTCATGCCATGACATATTGCTGTTGACCAAGACACCCAGCAGTCCGATTGACGAGGATGAAGGAATGGTCGATCCTGCCATAATGATGTCAGGGCCCGCTGTATTGGCCCTCTTGATAAACGTTGCTGCTTGGGTCTTTGCTGCATTGAACTGGACCAAATTTCGGTCGCCCCAAGATTGAACTTTCTCCAGGTCTTGATTAATAGCTGTAATCTGCTCCTGTGTGCGGTGGTGAGTCTCAGTCGCTGGTAAGGGTTTTTCTGATCTAAAGTGGGAGACAAGGGTACTGTCATCTGCAAAACTGATGTAAACAGGATTATTCGTTTCGATCAGCAGGTCATTAATATAGATAAGGAACAGAGTTGGTGAAAGTATTGCGCCCTGAGGCACGCCCGCGTTGATGGTGAATGTGTCCGAGATGTGTCCATCGAATGCAACGTGTAGGGATCGGTTCTTAAGGAAACTGGCCAGTCAGCTGCAGAGAGAGGCTGGCAGTCCGAAGGACGAGTTTGTTGAGCAGTCCGTCATGCCAAACTCTGTCGAATGCCTTTGAAATATCCAACGCAATCGCTCGAGACCCTCCGTAGTTTTCAATTGCCCTACTCCATATATGAGTGACATAGGCCAATATATCTCCTGTCGATCTCTCTTTGCGAAAGCCGTATTGATTATCGCTGATTATTCTGTTTTTCTCAAGGTACTTGAGTAGTTGCTGGTTGACTACACGTTCCATGACTTTGGAGATTATTGGAAGCAAGTCTATTAAAGTTATCAGCACTGATACTCCCCAATTTCTCATTTTTTTTTGTGATACCACGCATCGTATTTATTATTTCCCAAGAGGCTCTCACTTTGTTGTTCGAATTTTGAATATATTTTGTAAACACTTTCTTTTTTGTATCATTTATGCTTCTATTAGATTCCCCAATTTCCATCTCTAATAAAGAAGAAGGGTTATTTGCATATAATTCTCTCAATAGCCGCAAAGATTCTCTCTGGGCTTTGAGATCGTATTTACACCATATACCTACGTTTTTACTTTTTTAATATTTTTCCTTACGGAAGAAAAGGCAGAAGCCATTCCATACAGGAAAGCTCGCAAATATGAGATGACATCCTTGATCGGAGCCTAGTCGAGGCTCTTTAAGAAATTAAACATCATATTTTTTTCTTGTTGTGTTATGAGTCTATAATAGATACAAGTTTCTGCCTTTTTGTCACAGGCCATGATAAGTCTACATTTCAGATTTCAATATTCTTCAAAAAAATCGTTATTAATCTTTGTGTTGAAAAAAAATATATAACATGTGCGCAAAGTATCTTCCTCGCACTTAGAACAT
Organism: Pissodes strobi; assembly: GCA_016904865.1. NCBI lineage: Eukaryota > Metazoa > Arthropoda > Insecta > Coleoptera > Curculionidae > Pissodes > Pissodes strobi. Next base: position 9,055 of record JAEQML010072932.1, read on the forward strand.
ATTCGAACACCGCTTCGCGCGATACCTGCGTGCAGAAAAGAAACACTTGTTAGAAAAAAAACTATATTCTTTGCCTAGGCCGAAAATAGTATATTACATAACAAGTGTTTAAAATGTACTTTCACACGAGCAATGTACGGGGTTTTCATTCATATTTAGACCCCCACCTACAAGCTTTCCTGTAGAATATAGAGGAAAACTTTTAATGCCAAAGTTTTATATTTTCACTTGAACCGTCAGAATTCATCCTCATAATAATCAAAAGGCAACCGATAATTAATAAATGAACATCAAGTTTGTTATTTTAAATGGAACACCATGTATATTATTGATTTTTTTAATTCTCCAGAAAATTCTAGATATATTTTATGTATAATAGCACAGATCTATATAGCTAGCTATATAGATCTGTGATAATACCCTATCCCTATCGTCAACTGTTTTCGAAATATTACAATTGAAAACCGACTATTTTGACACTTTGACAGGATGTAAAATTTAGATATTTCCCGCATTGAATCGAAAATAGTGTCAAAGGATAGCTTGATAGGAATATAGTGTCAAAAGAGTCGATTTTCAGTTGTCAATAATTCGCAAACAGTTGAAGATTGTTATAGAATATTATACATGAAATATATCTAGAATTTTCTGGAGAATCAAATAAGGCAATAATATACAGGGTGTTCTGTTGAAAATGGCAAACTTGATGGTCATTAATTAATCTTCCGATCGGCGGTTGAAGCGAAACTATAAAGCCTTTGTTTTGAAAGTTTTCCTCTATCACCTACAGGGAAGCCTGCAAGTGGGGGTCTAAATATAACTGAAAACCCTGTACACTATTTTTCCTACGACCATGTATCTATTAAAGTTATCGGCCCTGATACTACCCAATTTCTTTTTTTTTGTAATACCATAAGCATTGTGCTTATTATTTCCCCAGAGGATCTCACTTTGTTGTTAGAATTTTGAATATATTTTGTAAAAGCGTTCTTTTTTGTATCATTTATGCTTTTATCAGAATCCCCAATTTCCATCTCTAAAACAGGAGAATGGTTATTTCCATATAACTGTTTCAATTGCCGCAGGGATTCTCTCTTGGCTTTGAGATCATCTTTAAACCATAGTTTTTAATTTTCTTGGTGTTTTTCCTTACGGAAGCAATGCAGTGGCCATTCCGGTAGGTAATCTTTTAATTGACGTGTCAGGCCGATTTTGTCATTTTTACCTCAGAAACGCACAAATTGAGTGTCTTTACACAATATTTAGACGGTTTTTATTGGCGGAAATCTCATAGTAATCAACTGTCTTGCGAGACAGGACCGAATAGGGGGCTGGGTGGGGTAAAAAAAAGTATATACAAATAGAAAATATTCGGACTGCAAAGACGAATTTTGTTAAAAATATGTGTTATTTTTTTATAAATATTCCAGTGGCGTAACAAAGTTGGAAAAGGGGCTGCTGATTATTTTTTTTATCATTTTACTACTATTTAACTTCGCGCATGGCCCTCCGCTCGCTTTGATAGCTCCGGGGCGCTTTTTTCAACTCAAATGTGGATTATTTAAAATCAATTATTATTTTTTTAAATTTTGGGCATGTCTTGGGTTAGTTTTGTTTGGTTGCGCCCTCGAAGCGAGCGGAGGGCTATACGCCAAATGAAATATTAATAGAATGAAAAAAAAATAACTTACAGCAACGTGACAGTGGAGTTTTTTTCCCTAACCTTGTCACGCCACTGGAATATTTATAAAAATAACACATATTTTTATCAAAATTCGTCTTTGCAAACCTAATGTTTTCTGTTTTTATATACTTTTTTTACCCCACCTAGCACCCCTATTCGCTCCACTTTCCCGCAACACAGTTGATTACTATTAGCTTTCCTCCAATAAAAACGGCTAAAAATGACGTATTCAATTTGTATGTTTCTGTAGAAAAAACGACAAGTCGGTGTGATATGAAGCTTACAAGAATGAGATAACACCCCTTATTGAAGCCCAGTCCCGGTTCTTCAAGAAATTAAACATAATACTTTTTGTCCGGTTGTGTTATGGGTCTATAAAAAACATCAGTTTCTACCTTTTTGTCACAGGCCATCATAACTGATGTGTGTACATTTCAGGTTCCATTAAAGATTCTTCAAAAAATAATCGTTATTTTTCTTTGTGTTGTTATATGATGCTCGTAGAAAAAATATTATTCCTAACACGTGCGCAAAGTGCCTTTCCCGTAGTTAAAATATATCCGAACTCCGCTTCGCGTCGATAGTCTACCTACATTTGCGTGCGGAGTGCGGAAAAGTATCACTTGTTAGGAAAAAACTGGGTCAATATTTACTTTGCGCACTTATTGGCTACCACAAAAATAAAAATACTGACATATTCTACGTTACTTCTCTTACCATTTCCCACACATTAAATGCTGCGCAAATGTTTCTACTTACCAGAAAAAAATAACAAAGTTTACAAAATGCAGTTATGTTAAACCATCCGACATGTTCCAAACTTATACTATCTCGCTCTCGCACACTCATTATTGCACCTTCTCTTTTTTAACACAATGCAACGGTCCAAACGGATCTGAAAAATGCAAGCAAAACGCAAGGCAGGCGTAATAGCGATACAAGTAATAGTAGTCTCAAAAAAACTTTTACCAGGTTCTTTTCTTAAAAACCAAAAATATAACTGTTTTCTTTTGCATTTTAAAATGATAACATTTCTGGCACATCAACATGACACTATTTCAGCTTTCAGCATTTCGATTTCTTAAATTATGTGATCTAGCATCTAGTTAGCTTAGCACGGTTCAGCCAGCTGTCATTTTACGAATAGGTGTTGCCAAGTGTAATTTCTGTTCGGTTCTAAAATACGGTATCTTGTTGGATACATTCAACCAACACTTTATACATGGTGATTCAGAAGTACTTTGTATTTATTAAAATAATAAATAATAATAATAATAATTCGCTATTTTGAGTTACGCAAGATGCTCGATATTTAACGACCAAAAGAGAGAGAGACAAATGCGCCCTTGTTTGGTATATTTGGATTAGTTAAGAAAGTACCACGCGTAGCGCGCTCGTTTTGTTAATTTGGGATAATTATGGTTTCGTGTTAGGCGGGGTTGGTCAAGCGCATAGCGCGCTCGTCTCAATGCTCTTGTTTGGTTAATTAAAGTTACTTTCGATTTTTTTTGCTTAATCTGGGATACCGAAGACAAGTCCGCGTAGTGCGCTTGTCTCTTCTTTATTAATTAGGGTTAGTCTGGGGTTGTTTTGCTTAGTTTAAGTTAAGAAAGAGACAAGCGCGCTTGTCTCTTTATTTTGCCAAATTAGGGTTAGTCTGGGTTAGTTTTGATTAGTTTGGGTTAGTTTTGGTTAGTTTGGGATCGTTTGGGTTGGTTTTGCTTAGCTTGGGTTAGTGAAGAGATAAGGGCGCGTAGCGCGCTTGCCTCTTTGCTTTGCTTAATTAGGGTTAGTCTGGGTTAGTTTGGGTTGGTTTTGCTTAGCTTGGGATAGTGAAGAGACAAGCGCGCGTAGCGCGCTTGTCTTTTTACTTTGCTTAATTAGGGTTAGTCCGGGTTAGTTTGGGTTAGCTTTGGTTAGTTTCGGTTGGTTTTGCTTCGTTCGGTTTTGCTTCGTTCGGGTAATAACTGGTTAATTAGGGTTAGTCTGGGTTGGTTTTGGTTAGTCTGGGTTGGTTTTGCTTAGTATGAGTTAGTGAAAACACAAGCGCGCGTAGCACGCTTGTCTCTTTACTTTGCTTAATTAGGGTTGGTCTGGGTTAGTTTTGGTTAGATTCAATTAGTTTGGTATGGTTTTGCTTAGTTTGGGTACTGAAGACACAGTGAGATCATTGGGGGCGAAGGAAAAATTATAGAAATTGACGAGGCGAAAATTGAGAAAAGAAAATATAATCGGGGACTATACAAAGCGATTCCACGTTTTTTGGAAAAATGCAGCGGCGCTTTACCCATTAGTGCTTCATCCATTTCCATGTAAGTAATTTCAATAATTGATATTCCATGCACCTGCCCTGGGACATTTACCTACTTGAAAATCAAGAATGTTAGTCAAGTGTGACAACATTGCAAGTAAATTTTCATCATTAACGTCAAATTGGGAGAGTTCGCGTTTAAATGTCTTCCTAAATGGCCTCATTTATGATTTTTATTTTTCAATTTTTGGCGTCAAAAGTGTTTTGCGCAATATGTAACGTGTCACAAAACACTTCTAACACTGTCTTCTACACGTCACATAAAAAATTTTTGCAAAATTCGAAAAGTGCTCAAAGTAAATATTTACCAAAAACTGTGTTCTTGTCTAGGACGAAAATAGTATATTACACAACAAGTGTTGAAAATTTACTTTCATATGAGTATGAATTCTTACGACTATGTATGAAAATTACAGAAATATTACTAGGTATTTAAATTCTTAAAAAAACGATTAATATCACACGCGTGTTCAAACCCACTTTTCAATGCATGTGTTAAAAAGTAAGTACTCTGTCACATGTTAAATCTAATACGCTGTCCAATTGGCATCATCGGCCTTCTATTCAAAGAGAGTTCTCCAGAAGTTTTTTTTCAAAACGTGTGTTGAAAAATTTTCCAGCACGCGTGTGATATAAGGCGCTTTCTAGCCACGTTAACTGTGTTGTTTTCTCATTTTCGTAAGTAGGCGCCTATGCGTAGGAAAAGTAGTACATATTCCAGAACTGTTATTTGCGATTTTTTCAACATTTTTGCAGCTTGTCAATGGACCGAGAATGTTTTCGGATGGCAGCAAGTTTAAATTTACATTGATTTTTTTAATCAGACATTTGCGGCATAAAAGCCACCTAGTTTGAAACCAAGCAAAAATGGTGATTTTACTTACACCTTCGAAACGTGGCTGGCTACTCGGAATGGCTGAAATTAGGCAAACTTCCCCTAAATAAAATAGCTCCTAGCCTCAGAAGGTGATATTTCAAGTATATTCCTTTTTGTGGCCTCTATTATCGAAGTAAAAAATTATTCGTAGATGCCTACCTTGCAAAAACTCTAGTTATTCTTTTTCGTTATCGATGCGTAATTTCTCTTTATATAGTTTTTTGACGTAAGTATTCGGAAACTGTGTTTTTCGGAGTTTAGTTTTGAAAAAGTTCCTCGTCGCTTTACGATCGGTATATTATATCGTTATCGGGTAACCAGGCGTAATTATCGTACGATAATTATACCCACGTATCAAGACATTTCGGACAAAGACTTGAATTATTGTGCCAATTGTTTGAATTGTTTGGTGTGTTTTCTAGTGATGCAGAAAAAAATCATGTTCAGGCAGAGTAAGTAAAATTTTGATATGTATGCTATATTTTCGTTTATATGTTCGCAATCCTGAGAAATGTGGTTCGGTGGTTTTAGTTGCATCAAAGGAACGATATTTCGGTTATTCGTGCAACTATATGCTCCTACATTGGTCTTCACATACCTACAGGATGTCGCATATTCTTTTGGGCAGTTTTTTTATAGCTTTAACTTGAAAGCGTGTTTAGATATGAAGATACGGTTGTAAACTGCGGGACATAATTAATTCAAAGAGGACATTTTTATTAAAAATGTATATACCTATCTATTTATTTTGGTAATTTTTTTGAAAACGTGTCAGACCGATTTTGCTGTTTTTTCCTCATTGAATATTTTTACGTCATTTTAGACGTTTTTTATTTGCGGAAACCCAACAGTATTCAACTGTATTGCGGGACAATGGAGTGAATAGCGGTGCGGGGTAGGGATATAAAAATAGAATACATTGAATTTGCAAAGACGAATTTTGTTAAAAATATGTGTTAGTTTTATAAATATTCCAGTGGCGTAACAAGGTTAAGGAAAAGAGCTCCACTTGCAGTTTTCATCAGTCTACTAATATTTTTCGCGCATCGCTCTCCGCTTGTTTCGCTCTCTCCGGCAGGGGTGCAATCAAACAGAACTAACCCAAACTAACCCAAGGCCCAAGGCATGTCCAAAATGAAAAAAAAAATTATTGATACTGTTATAAATTTTAGTCTTTTGCATACGTGAAACTCTATTTTATTTTTTTGACAGGAAAGTATGCGTTTCCGCAAAGTAAAATGTAATGTACTACACTTCTATAGGTCAGTTGCATGCTTAGGTAACATCAAAAGTC